>CAUYQU010005539.1:0-38197 GCA_963574635.1 Cheracebus regulus
GACTTTCAGATTGGGTCTCTGAGTGGACGTCCGGCTTGTTGGTGATGAAGTTTTTTCTGTTTCTTAGTTTTCCTTCAGGGGGCACCCCTTCCCCACAGAGCTGGGCCTTCCCGGGTTCAGCTGTGCTTTCTCCGTCCTCAGAGCTTCCAATTGCTGTTCTCCTTGGGATGGGACCAGCGGAGCCCGACTAAAAGTTAGGCACCCAGTCCTGTATACTCTGCACCGAGAAGCACCGCGCAGGCCAAAAGAGTCGCGCTGGCGACCCGTGTGGCTCCTTCTCCGGGAATCTCCCAGTCTGTGGGCATCAAAAATTCATCTGCAATTGCGGCATCCACTCGCTCTCTGCGCTTTCACTGGGAGCCACAATCCTGAGCTGCTGCTACGTGGCCATCTTGGATCTCTCTCCGCCCAGTGATGAAGTTTTTCTGTTTCTTAGTTTTCCTTTGGCAGACGCCCGTTCCCCACAGAGCCGGACCTTCCCGGGTTCGCTGTGCTTGCTGTGAAACTCTTGGTCCTCAGCACTTCCAATTGCTGTTTTCCTTGTGGCGATGGAACCAGCCGAACCCGTCCGTCCTGTATACTCCGCACCGGGAAGTGCAGCGCTGGGGCACCGGCAAAACAGCTGCGCCGGCCAAAAGAGTCGCGCTGGCGACCCGTGTGGCTCCTCTGCCGGGAATCTCCCGGTCTGTGGGCAACAAAAATTCGTTGGAAAGTGCGGCGTCCACTCGTTCTCTGCGCTTTCACTGGGAGCTGCATTCCTGGGCTGTTGCTAATTGGCCATCTTGGATCTCTCTCGCATTCTGTGAATTTATTAGAGCTGTGGTTTACTGTCTTTCATTAATTTTGTAAAGTTCTCACTCATTATCTTTTCAAATGTGTCTGCAATCCTATTCTCTTTCTCTCTCTCTCTCTTCTAAGTTTGGGAGTCCAGTTACACATATGTTAGATCATTTAATAATGGTCTTGGATATTTCATTTTATTTTTTCATTATATATATTTCATTCTCTCTACACATACACACACACACATATTATATTTTGGAAAACTTCAATCAAAATATATTCTAATTCACTTCTAACTTTCAGTAATGCCTTTAGTCTGCAAATAAGCATGTGAAAAATTTTTTCAACTGTGATATCATGTTTTCTTAATCTGTCATTTCACTGGATTTCCTTTATAGTTTCTATCTTACTGCTAAAATTCTCCATCTGTTCTGTACTGTTCTTATATTCCATAGATTAATGAACATATTCATTATAATTATTTAAAAGTCCTAGTCAAATAGTTTCAACATATGTTCCATCTCTGAGTCTGGTTCTGTTGACTGCTTTATCATCCCTTGATGATGAGTTCTTTTTTTTTTTTCATGCTTATTCATGTCTCTTATGATGTTTAAAATTAGATTTGAACATTGCATGCAAAACAACAATAGAGACTAAAGTAAACAGTATTAACTTCTAGGAACTGGTAAGCCTCTGCTTCTGTCAGGTTGTCTGGGAGCCTGAAACTTCTCTTAGTCTCTTTAACCCTGGGTCTCAAAGAATGGAGAGAAGGCTTATTCTCAGCATTTTTGTCTTTCCCTCCACAGCAGCAAAACTGCCTTTCATAGTTAAGAAGGCTTGCCCAGGTGGTCTTGAGCATAAGCAATTTTTTTTACTTCTCCTCCAGTGGCAACTGCAGTGTGTTTTGTATTTGTGTAGGAGGCTTGAAACAGCAGAGAATTTATCCTTTCTCCAGCAGCAGCCAACTTTTGCTTGGGATAAAAAGAAGAAAGATTTTCTCTAAAAGACAGATTTTGCTTTATTTTTTCTCCAGAGGCAGCTTACCTATCGTCTGAGCTGGAAATTTTCCTGCCCCCTACCTAGAGGAAGACAGCTTTTGCTTTATATTAGAGAAGCGTCACTTGTGGGTTTCACACCTGTTCCATAGTAAGAACTTACCTCAGTGTTTCATCATTAAGGGAAACTTCCTCAGTTGTCCCTTTTTGACTCTACTCTTTCTCATGGTCACCTGGTGGAGGCTCATGAGAAAGTTCTGGCAAGTGGGTGAAGACTATTTTTGTATTTGGAACTCTCAAGAATTTTAACCTCTCCCACTAGCCCACACTCTCTGTTTATGTGTTTTGTTAATACTGAATTTTTTTTTCTTACCCACTTTAATGAGTGGCACCTCTATTTGATGTGCTTTGCCACGGCAAAATACTTTGTGTGGCCTATTCGGTTTTTCCTCAGAGGAGTTTGTTACCCTTTGAAAATCAAAGTACCTCATTGCCTTGGGATTTCAATCCATTGAAGAACTGAAAAGCAAGCAAACAAAGAAACCCCCAATAGCTCTGGTTTTATATATTTTCTTTGTTTTACTTACTGTTTGGGCGGGAGCAATGTTCTCTTATGGCTTTCTATATTCTTAACAGAGTAAAATTATGATTGTCTTTCAAAATAAACCTTAGTGAAAAAAAATGGGAATTATAATGATATACATAACATAATACCATTTAGGTAAATTAAAATATCTTCACATTATATAATTTGCATTTTCTAAAAGAATATTTAAATAAGCTGAAATGCATTAAATACATTATAATTGTTGCCTGAAGAAGCAGCAGGGGAAAGTGATACATATTAATATAAAATGAATGAATTAAAGATAAATGAATAAAGCAAGAAAGGAAACTTTCATTAAACAAAGTTAATTATGTGCAATGAACAGTATGATAAACTCTTGTCCTTTGTACCTGAAATCTAAAAGGTACTGATAAACAACCAAACACAAAAAACAGATTGGATAATATGACATTATCTTGTTCCACTTGTGTTGTAATACTATGCATATATGTCATCTTTGTTCAAATCAGAATATGCTGCTTATAAATTTTTTTTACTTTAATCATATTAAATGTATTGTGAAATATAAAATTCAACTCATTGCATTACTATAATATTTTAGTAGGATTTTTTGTAAGTATAGGTAGCTCATTGTGGGATGAAATACAATGATTTATACAAGTGTGACTAATGATAAAGCACATGAATTACTATATTTTTGTGAAAAGAGTAAAACAAAATACTATGAACATACATCATGGGGAAATATTGTATTTGTTAATAGCAAGTTTACTTTTTTAATGGAAATAATTTTAGTTCTGTTTATCCATTTGAAATAAAGTCAATAGACAAAGTGACTTATCTAGGCTATAAACAATTTGTGGTAGCTGGGTCAGCTATTATGCCAATTATGAGCCTCAGTGTTTTTCATCAGACTCATGAGGTAATTAGATTTTAAGGTCACTTCCAAATCTTATAATAAAAAATAGCCTACAATAAATAGCTGGTCTTGAAAATGTTTGGTTAAGATATCAGAGAGTACCACCTAAGGCAGGACACCTTGATAAGGGAAAATGAGAGAGACTTTTGTAGGCTGAGATTTATCAAGGTAGTTAAAAAAAAAAAAAACTAGTAGAACAGCAAAAGTAGGAGCAACTTTCACTGACTGTAAGTAGCATTATGTAGTAAGACTTGAGTAATACTGAATAAAATCTTAATCCAATTCCACTCTCTCATACCTGTACATACATCTCTGTATGAGTCTTGTTGGCTGTACAGATTTAGAAATTTGAGAGTTCTACCTCAAACTACTATGAGTATTCTAAATAGGATTTAGATTTCTCCCTAATTTACTTTGTTTTTTTCACCAAAAACAGAGACTGTAAAGGATTTGTACATAGGTGGTTTATTGAGGAAGCAATGGAAGCTCAATTTAGAGAGCTAAGTGAGTTTTTAGCAAGAGCAAACAGCAAAGTGAAAGAGTCAATGTAAACATACAATATCGGACTGCTCAGTGGATGCAGCAACTGAAGATAGATCTCTTCAAGTCCTTCTGAGGAGTAAATAAAATGTTTCTCAAAATTTCCACAAAAGATCACTAAGGAAAAAGCCCATGACACCCTGTCTTGAAATGCAAGTAATATCTTACACTGTTGAACCATCTGTGCATGCATGCCATACAATCTCTCAACACTGCTCCGTATCAAGACTTAGAAAAGCCCAGGAAAAAAGAAAAACTCATGCAGAGATTGTTTGACCCAAGGTAATGTCAAAATAACTAAGTCCAGTCCTACCAGAAACTATTTACAGAACGAGGTGAGTCTGAAAGGATGATGTGGGGTGGTGTGCAAAGGGTCTGCTATACCTGAAGCTTTGGCATGGCAAGTAAGTGATTAAATTCCCTCCATCTGGGATTTGCAAGACAGTCCTTCAGTGTAATTCATATGAATTCTTCTGTCTTTTCCTGGTTGCATTCAAGACTGCATTTAAATCTCAGACCATTGGCAGAGTATTTGCATAATCTTTCAGTATACTCAAGAATCTGTACAGGGGTGATAGGATGGAACATTTTTTCTATGTACATTTAAGTTTTATGGAAAAAACTAACATATATTTTATGTGTGATGCTTACATAGGGCAACAATTTTTCTGAGTTAAGTGCCTTTTGAAATAAGAAACAATAGTTTTATTAATTTACACTTAAGAAATAATTTCTCCCTGCTGTTTCCTGTACTTTCCTCACTCTGTTGGCAGAGCTTTTCTGTGCCTTTGAAAAGCTTTCCAAGTGCTAGAGTTGCCTCATTCAAAGTTTGCTTTCTCAAAGTTTCAGTAAACTTAAAACCATATTATCCTCATAGTAGGAAACTCAGTATGCTAGTTTTCAACTAATCAGAATAGAGATTTTTACATTTCTGGTTGCTTTGTTTCCACCTTAGTCAGCTCACAACATAAAAATAAAGAATTAGAAGTGTTTATTTTGTCTGCAATAAAGATATATCTTGGACAATAGTATTAGTTATCAAAAGTGTGTTTTAACTCTAGGTGAAAGGTACATTGTTTAAGAAAAAAAAAGTGTGGAAATTTCCACAAAACTACATTTTAAAATTAGTGTTTTATTCATTTTGATATATTTAGAAAAAAGGGAAAAGAGGTCATTTTGAAATGGTAATAAGATGTAATCTTCAACAAAAGAAAGTTTAGGGACACACTACTAAGAAAAAATTGATAACTTTGTCATCAATAAGAGAGATGTCACTGGGTGACCATGAGAAGACTGGAGGTAAAGCGGTAATGGAAAAGGGGAAGGGAGCCAGCTGAGAGGTTAGATTTAGATCATAAAATCCTGAGAAAAATAGGGGAAGCATGGTGAAATCTCAAATATATTTTTTATTAGTAAAACAATTACAATCCCACCTTCTTACCAAGTATCAAAAATACTTGAAATTTCTAATTCAAAAGATCAAAGATAGTGGATGCAATGCATACATATTGTTCTTTTAGTATAGTTTGATGCTTCTCATGGACTATAAACATTTTTACTTTCTTTCATAAGTATTTATGCTATACAGTTTCCTCTCATTGTGAAATCAAATACCATTTCATTACTTTTTGGTAGACCTTTATAAAAAGATTACACTATGAACCAATCAACAAAAGGTAAACTTGACATTTAAAATAGCCATCTACCTTTCGGCATTATCTACTATAAAAGTATAAAAAAAAAGATTGAAGCAGTGTTTGCCTCCCAACTGTCCTTGCCCAGTCACACAGCACATGAAAATCCCAAATCAGTGGGCTAACACTGCCACTGTTGAATTCCATGTCCTTTAACTTCTTACACAAGTAAGTGCTTAACGTAACAATGACTTTTTCTAGCCCAAACTATTGTTAAGTTACTGTTTTGTTAATCTAGAATGGATATTCCTATGGAAACAATATTATAAACTAAATGGAGTCCCAGATATACCTGTTAAAGTAGTTTTCATACTCATTTAACAACTAGGATATTAATTGGAACAGTGCTGTTGCTGAATCTTAAGTTGGTTTTGGGGTTAGGGTGAGGAGAGATATACAGGCAAACAGAAAAAAATAGAAGAGATATTCTCCCTATTATGGGTTCAGGCTAAATCACGGGAAGATGTCAAACAAGGCACTTGAAATAAAAAAGAAAATTCTCTCTTGGCTTTTCAGTTCAAAGCTCATCCTCTAAGTCTCTCTTAGTTGGCATCTCAGATAGGTGATAAGAGGGAAGCCATCTGATTCAGTCTAATTGGTTATGACTGTTGCGTCACCTTTTTAATTTTGTCAAAAGATTAAAATGGAATATTAATAAAAAAAAATCTGTAACTAGCATGCATGGTACACCATATCAGTCTTTATCCCACATCCATTTTATTTCTTATCTGAACAATTTTTTGTACTTTCTTATCTGGACAAGAAGGAGTAATGAACTCCTCCTTCTTCTTGAAGGCAAAGTTCATGTCACTTCTCTAAGCAAAACATCAATATTCTGAGTTCCCAAATCATTTGGCTGTTATGTGATGAAGCCAAGGTTCTTTATATTTAATAAAGGAGTAGGGGGAAGACAGGAAGGGAGAGAATGGAAAGGAGGAGAAAGAGGATAAAGGGAGAGGAGAGGAGAGGAGAAGAAAAAGAAGAGCAAAAATGTTTTATGCTTTCTTTCTCTTTCTTTATACCCACAAGGTGTGACCCATATCCAATAATATTTGATACTTTCAAGTCTTATTTGGAATATTTGGTAGTTCCTTGTAATGAATTTATTCCTTTAGAAACTAATAGGATTTAATATTTAGAGGGTTAATTTTTGAAATTTGATGTTAACCTAATGCATATTTCGATTAAATAAAATAAAGAAATCATTCTCTACAAGAAAGTCCTTTTGGGGAGTTTATTGTCTTTATACTTTACATTCTATTTACATGTGTTCTTACAGAGACTCTTACAGTGTCTGTGGCATGATTTCTATTTTATGGAAGGAGTGGATAAGAAATAGTCTGAACACAGGAAAGTTTAGAATTCCCACTATTCCACATTTATCCAAACAGCCAATTCATAACAAGTGTTATGAATTAGAGTTACATTTAGTGACATAGAAACACACTTAGAATTATAAAAGTCATTTCTTCCCTCTCTCTCTCTTTTTCCCTTTCTTTTCTTTCTTTCCTTTTTTCCTTTCCCCTTTCCCCTTTCCTTTCCTTTCCTTTCCACAGTAATGTCAGCCCTATGTCAAACATGAGACAGGCTGGACCAAGGTCAGATTCAGGAAAAATGGACAGAGGGAGTACACTGTGAATTAACTGTGTTTCATAAAGTTATGTGTATGTAAGATGCATTAAATAAAATGTATGTTATTATTTGATTTAAATATTAAATTTACCATGTATATTATAGGGTTTACTTATTCCAGAGACTAAAATTCTGGCCTGTGTATTTCAGAAACATCATTTCTTCAAAGAATTTCATCATGTTTGTCCCAAATTTTTTAAAAAAATTTCTTTTTGCAGATTATTGCAACTTTTTTACCCATTATCTCTTATAGTAGTCTATTATTTTCTAGAGGGCAAAAATATTTTTTATCATCTTGCACTTCGCTGTTGTTAGCAAGGATCTTAGTGTAAGACAGGTGTTCAATAAATATTGAATGACTGAATGGAAATTATCCAAATGTTCTGCTTTCTGTAGAATCTTTTTATCCTTTACTTTTTACTTCACAGATCCTCTAACAGTTTCTATTATTAAATTATTAACTCAATTAAACATTAGTTCTCTTGGGGCCACAGGAAGGGCTTCTCCTCTGTAACTACAAGGTCAGCAAGAGCAATCACTTGTAAAATAACTGTAATGGGATGTGATTGCTGATATTTCTTTGTACTTAACAAACCTCATTTCTTATTTTGCAGGTTTGTTCCTGATGGATGATATTTTGTGATTTTGGTGATTTTTACACCTATATTAATTGTTTCAAGGGAACTAAAAACACCTCATAACAGATAATCTTTACAAAAAGCAAACAATCATGTCTTTATGTATAGACTGCTTTTTACAATAGATCTGTATAATTAGATCCTACATTTTATACCAAGTATTCATAACTCTCGATATAGCTCAATTAACACCTTCATCAAATATTTTTTCTACTGTTTTCAAAAGTCTAAATTACAAATGCACAAGAATTATCACATGGAGCCTAGTAAACTGAAAGTAAACTTCTTAAAATAATTTTTAGATTTACCTTATTCTCCCCATCTTCTCATAAAATATATCATTCTGTGTAGATTAATGGGAAAAAATGGATAACCGTAGAAAACAGTTTTTTGATTGAGGATTCCAGAGATATGAATATTGGCCTTCTAGCTTCTGTTGAACCTTCTGGGCTGGCAGAAGCTGCTTTTTCCCCTTGCCAGATATCAACAGCCTCATTCCAGCAGTCTATACAAAAGCCCCATTTCAGGTCAGAAATAGCATCTTTTCTCCTTAAGATGCTCCCCTACCATTTTTATTGTCTCTGCATGGATAAACAGAGTCCACTTTCAGCATACCATTCAGGAAAGTGGAGTCTGTGGTCTGGAGGAAATAGATCATACCCAGAAGAAATTTTAGGAGTTTACTAATATACACTAGCCAACCTGGACCTGGGGGAATATGTGTGGAAGGAGTACTGGACTGTAGACTTAGGCAGGATTTATCAAAGTGTAGGATTTTATCACCTACAAACTTGCTAAAAATGCAGTTTTGGGCCCCATCTCAGACCCACTGAATCAGAAACTCGGGATGGTGTCCAGCAATCTGTTATAACAAACTCCCCAGGTGCTTCTGATGCCTGCAACAATTTGAAAAACACTTCTCATATGCATCACTTTACATCATTTGTAGCTTCACTATGCCTTGTTCCAGCCATTACTGTGGTCACCTGCTCTACATGAGCTTCAACGAATGCAGCCTAACAGTACCATGCCTCATGCCTGTGCCCTACATTTCTTGTCTCCTGCTCTACGGCTGTCTTTAGATACCAAAGGCACAAAATGCTCTAGGATTCAGATTACTACCATACATATGCAATCTGGAAGTATGAAAATTTATCAGCTTCCCTAGAGACAATCTTTAGCACATGTGAGACATTGGGAAAAACATTTTTATCACTTTTTCCCTTTGGATAGACTGTTTGGAAATGCAGTTTATATGTTTTCTTAATGCTTTTTTGAGAGCAAGCGATCAGTAGCCACTAATTCAACAGCGCATTTTTGTAGTATACTCTACATTTTTAACACTGTTTCTCTCCCTTTGTCTCTCAGGTTAGCTCTCTGGTATTACACTTCCTAAAACAGTAGTAGCACATAAGCCTTTGCCTGAAGCTCCAATTTCTGGGGAATCCAGGCTCAGACAAAAGATGCCTAGTACATGAGATTCATTACAGTATCATTGTTGCAGTTCTGATGTGTACTTTCTACATGTAAAAATAATATGCAAAATTAATATTTTGATAACAAAATTTGATACATGTAACATATTAACTGATAATGCAAATGCCTGAGAGCAAATTAAGAAATGTAATATATGCATTAATTTTCTAATCATTACTTTTAGGCAATTCTGGCTAATCAGTAAGATTTTATTGTATCATTTATTTGTTTTTTATAGATTTTAGGGGTACACATGCATTTTTGTTACATGGATATATTGCAAGCAGTGAAGTCTGAGTTTTAGTGTAGCCATCAACCAAATAACATACATTGTACCCATTAGGTATTTTCTCATCCCTTACCCCTCTCCCACTGTCCCACCTTTTAGAGTCTCCAAAGTCTATTATTCCACTCTGTATGTCTATATGTACACATTGTTTAGCTCTTATTTATAAGTGAGAACATGTGGCATTTAACGTTTTGTTTCTGAGTTACTTCACTTAAGACAATGGGCTTCAGTTCCATCCATGTTGCAACAAAGAATGTAATTTTATTCTTTTATATGGTTGAGTAGTATTCTATGGTATGTACATACCACAGTTTCTTTATCCAATAATCTGTCAATGGACACTTAGTAGATTTCACATCCTTGCTAATGTGGAGAGTGCTCTGAAAAACAGAAGTGCACATATCTTTTTGATATATTAAGTTCTCTTCCTTTGGGCAGATAATGAATAGTGGGATTGTTGGATTGAAGGGTAGTTAAAATTTTACTTATTTGAGAAGTTTCTACACTGTTTACTTATTTGAGAAGTTTTTTCCTAGAGGTTGTAATATTTACATTCATACCAACATTGTGTAAGCATTCTCTTTTCTCTGCATCCTCACCAATGTCTGTTGTTTTTCGACTTTTTCTATTCTGATTAGTGTGAGATGGTGTCTCAGTGTGATTTTAATTTGCATTTCTCTGATGGTTAGTGATGTTGAGCATTTTTTCATATGTCTGTTGGCAGCTTGTATGTCTTCTTTTAGAAAGTGTCTGTTAATTTTTTAACTTTCATTAACTTCTTAATGGAGTTTTTTTATTGTTTAAGTTACTTGTACATTTCTGATATTAGCCTTTATTTGCGATGCATAGTTTACAAATATTTTCTCCCACTCTGTAGGTTTTCTGTTTACTATGTTGAGCATTTATTTTGCTGTGCAGAAGCTTTTTAGTTTAATTAAGTCCCATTTGTCTATTCTTGTTTCTGCTGCATTTGCTTTTGAGAACTTAGTCATAAATTATTTGCCCAGGCCAATTTCCAGAAGAGGTTTTCTTCTAGAACGTTTATAGATTGAGGTCTTACATTTAATTCCTGATATGGTTTGCTGTGTCCCCACCCAAATCTCATCTTGAAATATAGCTCTCATAATTCCCACATGTCATGGGTGGGACCCAGTGTGAGGTAATCGAATCATGAGGGCAGATCTTTCCCATAGTATTCTCATTCATGATAGTGAATAAGTCTGATGAGATCAGATGGTTTTATAAATGGGAGTTCCCCTGCACAAAATCTGCCTTGCCTGCCACCATGTAAGGTGTCCCTTTGCTTCTCTTTTGCCTTCAGCCATGGTTGTGAGGCTTCCCCAGCCATGTGGAACTGTGAGTCCATGAAATCTCTTTATAATTACCCAGTCTAAGGTATGTCTTTATTAGCAGCGTGAGAGCAGACTGATCCATCTTGAGTGAATCTTTGTATATGATGAGAGAGATGGGCCCAGCTTCATTGTTCGGCATGTGGCTGTCCAATTTGTCCAGCACAGTTAAATAGGGTGTCCTTTCTCAAGATTATATGTGTCAAAGATTGGTTGGTTATAGGTATATGGCTTTGTTTCTGGGTTCTCTATTCTGTTCCATTGATCTATGTTTCCATTTTTATACTAAAGGGCCAGAATAACCAAAGCATCATGTCAGGGACTGCATGACGTAACGTTTTGGTTATTACGGGCTTGTAGCATAATTTGAAGTCAGGTAATGTGATACCTCCAGCTTTCTTCTTTTTACTTAGGACTGATTTGACTATTCAGGCTGTTTCTTGGTTTCACATGAATTTTATGATTTTTTTTTTCTAATTCTATAAAAAATAACATTGGTAATTTAATAAGAATTGCATTAAATATGTAGATTGCTTTGGGCAGCATGGTCATTTCAATGATATTGATTATTCCAATCCATTTGTTTGTGTTATTTATCTATGATTTCTTTCATCAGGGTTTTGTAGTTCCCATAAAGAACTTTTACCTCCTTAGTTAAATGAATTCTTAGTAACTTTTTTGTAGCTATTGTAAATGAGATTGAGTTCCTGATTTAGTTCTCAGCTTAATCATTGTTGATGTATAGAATTTCAATTTTTCCTTATTCAGTCCATCCCATTCTCAGGAAGAATGCTTTCAGTTTTTCCTTATTCAGTCTATTGTGAAAGCTGATGGGAGTAGCAAGGACAACTGCTGGTGAAATGTGCCAAGGTCTCTCCAGTAGGGGGTGTGTCAGCTTCACATCCTGGACAGGCAGGAACGTAAACTGAAAATTCCTGAAATTATTTATAAAATCTGGGGATGTTTTGGAGAAGTCTGTAGCGTTTCTTAATCATTCGATTATATAATCAGCAAATAGATAATTTGACTTCCTCTGTCCAATTTAGTTGGCTTTTCTTTGTCTTACCTAATTGCTTTAGCTAGGACTTCCAGTGCTGTGTAGAATAGCAGTGTGAAAGTGGGCTTCCTTGTCCTTTTCCTGTTCTTAGGGAGAACGCTTTCAATTTTTCCTTATTCAGTCTATTGTGAAGGCTCTGAACTGTATTTTATAGTTCCTTCAATGAATTTTGCATTTCTAGGAGTTCTGTTGTTTCATTTTTTTGTAAATATCTATTTCCTTAGTGAATTTTTTATTCATATCCTAAATTGTTTTTCTAGTTTGTGTGGTTTTCAGTTTTCTTTTGGATCTCATCGAGCTTCCTTATAATCCATATTTCGAATTCTTTATGTGGCATTTCAGAAGTTTTATTTTGATTGGGATCTGTTGCTAGAGATCTAGTGTGAACCTTTTGGGATCACTGATTTTTTAATACGGCCAGAATTGTTATCTTGGTTCCTTCTCATCTGAAGAAGCTCTCACTTCTTATTTTTAGTTTTATTTTTATCTGGTTGGGACTTTTTAAAAAATCTCCTTCAGAATGTGACTACGAAGTATGTTGAATAGGGTCATTTGGCTTTGCTTCTGCGTGCCCTGACCAGGGGCCAGGGCTCTGATTCGTTGGTTATAGATAGCCGGTGTGGTGGTTTTCTCAAATGGTGGTTGTAGTAGTTATATACTGGGCATGTGAGTAAGTGCTCAGTCTCCTATAGAGACAGCGAGGTGAAGGCCTTAAGAAGCTTATCTCATTTCCAAGCGCTGTGCTTTTGAGGCAGATTTTGTATTCAGTTGTGCAGTTCCACCTCCAGGCCAGTAAAGGGTACTACAAAGTAAGAACCAGCTATGGCAGAAACAGGTAAGAATAGACTTAATCTCAAAGAGGAGCTCTCTGTTGCCTTGAGGGATGAACTGGTGGGTGGAATGTTCTGTGCTGTGAGTTGCCTTCTCAGCCCTGGAGCAGGGGACAAACCTGGGCAGAGCTGGACAGCTAGTCTCACCCTCAGGTACTCCAGTGACAAGCACAAGCACCAGTGCTAACGGGGGTAGCAAGGAAAACTCCCAGTGAAAAGTGCCAAGCTCCCTCCAGGGGTGGTAGGGGGTTGCACCAGCTTCACATCCTGGACGGGCAGGAACGTAATCCATTTTCCTCTCATACTTCTGCCTTGGGTCTCATGTGCCTCTAGTGCAAACAGGGACAGTATCTTCAAGCCTCAAGGAAGCTGAAAGCCACAGAAAACACCTGTATTATCGCTTCAGGGAGGAGCCTCTTCCCTCAGCCCAAAACAGACAGTTCTGCTGGTCATCTGTTCTTTATTGCCGGAATACTGCCACTCAGTGTGGGGAGGGGAAGGGGCTCTGCCTATGGTGCAAAGAAGACCAGTAGGTAGGCACACCACTTGGTAGGTAGGCACACCACCACCGTCAGTGCAGCTGCTCCTATTAGTCCTGGATTGGCTCTCCACAGGCATCCATGGCTTTGTCTGCAGCAGTGGGCAGTCAGGAAGGAGAAGTTCCCCTCTCTACTACTGTGCCTGAGCACTGGAGCTGCCTGACCACTGGGGCTGAACAACACTTCCCCCCAGAGCACTAAGTATGCTGCCTGTTTCTCTGCTGGAAGGGGTGCTGTCGCTCTCAGCCCTCAAGCAGGAAGCTCATGGGCACAGGAGAGCATGTGCTCTGGCTTCCTTTGTCCCAAGGGCCACTCCCTAGTGCACTACACTCTGTCTTCCCCTAGGAGCAGCATACCCTGAGGGTAAGACCACCGGGATTTCTCTAGCTACCTTGAGTCCATCTGGCCCCATGTGTTGCTGCTGCAATCTGAGCAGGTGCTTGGGAATGTCTACGGGGGAATCTGGTGATGTGGAGACATGAAGGCTGAGATTTTCTGGGCAGGACAGAGGACCACAGTGATGCACACCCAGTGTGGCACTTACCACTGCAGCTCAGGTCTGGGGAGAGGGTGAGCAACCTTTCACAAGCTGGTAGCCTGGCGCAATGCCCTCAATAGGTTTCCAAATGCCCTCAATAGGTTTCCACACCGGTGCTTGGACTGGGGCGAGCAAAGGAACTCCTACAGTTCAGAAACCCAGTTTGCCACAGGGGTGAGTGGAACCCAAAACACCCCACCTACTTTTTCCACCAGACTCCAAGTTCCTTTGGTATCAATCTCTGCCATACTCTTCCTTATTTTTTTTCTGTGCTGTAGCTTCTTTCTGTGAGTTCTCCAGTAGGTTCTGGCACTCTCTCCTTAATCTTCTATTCAACTTACAATTATTCACCTGTAACTTTGGTTCTTTCTGAGGAGACTTGGCATCTGACACCTCAACTCTGCCATCCTGAAACAGCAGGATTCTGATATAACTAATACACTATTTTTTGCTTTTACTCTGCATCTCAATAGAACAAAGCAGATTTCTAATTTTTTCAATAGATTCATAAACTTCTGTACACCTTTGAGGAGTAAAGAGCATGTTCCTTCTGCACCAGATTTACCTTTCTTCTTAGTGGCCTGATTTTGATGCTGCTTTTTTTGTATTAAAAAAAATCATTCACTTTGCAAATGTGATAATGAAAAGTATAAACTCAGTTTCTTTTTGGGATCCAGTGGGTCTTAAGAGAAATCAAATTTCAATGTGATCAATGCCCCAGAAGACTGAAGTGCACACATAGAGACATGCTGATGCTCTTGGTGATCCATCTGTAAGATGGGAATGTTCATTTATTCCTCTGTTGTCTGAAAAGTCACTGTCCTCCTGAAGTACCTAACTCACTCCTAGGAGTGCATCTCCAGCCTAGGAGAAACAGACTTCTGAGACAAGGCTCTCTTTTGTTTTGTAATTTAGGGGATGTCTTGAAAAAGCCCCTGAAGTGAAATATTCCCTTAACTTGCTCACAACATTGTCTTGAATTTTTCATTAAAATAATTTTCTTCAACATAAGTTTTGGTTTTCAGGAGGCTAGTGTTAAAGTTTTAAGTGACTTTCTTTTAATGTCCAAAAATTCTTTAAATGGAGAAACAGATGTCTTAGTTCTTTCTATGTTGAAACCACCAACCAAACACTATTCAGATCAATGCATCTTCTCTAAGGATTCTATACTTAGCCCATTATTGTGCATTGGGGCATGCATTAAAATCTTTTTCTTCCATTTTCAGACATTCTGTTGTTAGGATTCTGAACTAAAACGCAAACCTATCTTCTTTTCATACTTCCACATGCTTCTGTTACAAACATATCCCTATTGTCAGTTTTAGCTCCATTCTACAGCTTATCTCTGGCTGATCCCCTCCATCTCTGACTTATTGGATCCTCATGAGATCTCCACATCTTGATTTCTGAATAAGGCCTATCCCCATTGAAGATGCATCAGTAATTATGTCATTGCTATCTCACAGCCACATCCCTAAAGTTTGTGCCAACAAAATAAGCAATTGGATAAAATGGCAAGAGGCTTATACTGGGGGATGGAGTAGAAAGCAAGTCCATTGGGATTTTACATTTTAGAAATGTGAAAGTAAAAAAAAAGAAAGAAAAAGTTGTCAATTGATCATAAGGATAGGATAGGCTAAATAACTCAAATGCCATTTATTTAATCTTCTTTAAAAATAATCTCTTTATGTTATACACATTTTCATGAGTTTCTATATATGACTTTTAACGGTAAATTTTAGTAGTTTTAAAATATTCAGAGAGTCTACATAGATTATACTTGATTTGATCACTTCTATATTTGTGGTTGTATTGGTTTTCTTCAATTTCTCAAAGATAAAATTTATTGTAATAAAATTCTAGTTCTGCATGTAAGTAGTCTTCTGCTGTGGAATTATGACTTTAGGATATATATAAGGTGGAATTACTGACTCAGATTGGATGAACATTTTATCTTTTACTATATATTGTTTATTATAAAGCAAACAGCTATGTTCAATTGTATTAGTTTCACCACCATCTCACAAACTTTAAATGTTTTTATTGAAGCTTCTTTTTTATCCATAGAAGAATAATATACTGTGTCCTGAAAAATATTTTTTTTATTTCTTTAGTAATGAACAGAATGGACATTTTCCATGTTTTCATAATATTTGTTCATATAAACTATTGTTCATATGCTTTGCCTTATTTAATATGAAATATAAGACTCTAAAACACTATAATAATCACAATATAAACACTTTGGAAATCATGTTTGATGCAAATATTTTCCTAACATTATTTTTATCTTAGGTACTTCCATTTGTATGGAATTTTTGATATTTTGTGTGTGTTCATGTTACCCTGTCAATAATTTCTTCGTATTTTTTAATTTTTCCTCTTCCTCACTTCTAGAGATTGGCATGCCCATGGATGAGTTCTGTATTGATCATCTCTTCTATATCTGTTGTCATTCATAGGTGATTTCACTTGTATCTTACCCCTTTGGCTTTGAATATCATTTATATGCAGATGATTTTTATGTTTTTATGCCCTGACTCTGCTTCTCCCCATGTTTCACACAGTGTCCAACTACATACTCATCATCTCTGCTTGTACATTCATCTCAAACTTAAGGTGTCTAAAGTAGAATTTTCTATTCTAATCTCTAAACCTGTTTCTCCCCACTCTATCTCATCTTAGAAAATAGATCTAACATTAGCTTGACTCCATTCTTTCCCTTAACTTCCCTTCTAATCAATCAGTAAATCCTTTTGTATTACTTCCATTTTTCCCAAACTCCATACTAGCTGAAACACCATCATTGTCTACCTAGGATAACAAAAGAATGACCATCCGGTCACCCTGGTTTAACTCTAGCCCACTAAAATATGCAAACAGAGCAGAATCAGCCCTTTTACTTGATAGATTAGATCACATGATCCCTCTGTGTAAAACTTTCTAATGTCTTCTCACCCCATATAGAATGCAATCCCGATGTCTTGCCCTGGCCATCAAAGGTCTAGATAGCTTTAGACCTTTATACTTAACCTCTTAATTCATATGACTCTAGTTCTTGTTCATTTCTCTGTACTCACATGGCACTTTTTCTGTCTATCAAGCATGAAAAATATGTTCTCACCCCAGGCCCTTACTTTTGCTGGACTCTGTATGAAATGCTTGTCTTTTCGATATGTGTATAAGTGCCTCCTTTTTATTACTCAAATCGTAGTTCAAATGTCACCTCCATCAATTTTAATTTTGAAAGAGACTTTCTCAGACCACTCGGGGAAAAAATAAAAGCTGCCATGTCACTATCTATATATTATCATCCTATTTTATTTTAGTAATAACACTTACTGTTTTTCTGTTTTTTTTTTTTTAATATTTGTCAGTTGTTTATTTTCTATTTCATGGAAATAGTAGAAGCTTCAGGAGAATCATCATCTAGCATCTCCAGCATCTTAAATCGTGGAAGTAATTCAATCAACATTTGTTTGATGAATTAATGAATGAGGTTTTTTTCTTCTGTAAATCTGAGAGTGTTATTTTGTTATGAATCAGGACACTGGTAAATTTTTTTCTTTGCTTGTTTTGCCCCACAATTTCTTTCCTAATGAAATTTTAAGTTTTTGAATCAGAAATTTATTTTCATGCTTCAAAAACCTGAAGCTATTAAAAGCAGCATATTCATATCTTTCTTCCTTCCCTCTTTCTCGTCTCTACTTTCATCACTCAAACAGGGAGCAACTGTTTTTAGCTTCTTATAGCACTTCCAAAGTTTTTCTCTATAAAAATAACTAAATATTTTTATTTTCTACCTCCTTTTAGAGTACAGAGGTTTCATAATATAAGAACTTCATTGACTTAGATTTTTTTCTTTCATTAATCATACATCCTGCATATCTTAGAAGGATTCTCAATATTTCTTTAGCTATATCATATCTCATTGAGTAGATATATTATAATGAACATAGCTAATTCTTGTCCCCATCAATGTCCACATGATTATTTCATTATTTTACTTTTAATAATAATGCTGCAATGAATAACCTTGTACATACTTCATCTTGCACACACGTACATCTCTAGGATACTACCCAAGTTGAAATTTCTGTGTCAAAAGATATATGTCTTTGTACTCTTGATAGATATTGCCAACTCGCTTTCCATAAATCTCATACAAGTCACATGCTCATTAGTGATGTACGATAATAACTGTTTCCTCAGAACTTTGCCAACAGGAAGTTTTAGTATTTGAGTTTTTGCCAATCTAATAGATAAAAATGGAATAATTTATGACTGATGAGAGAACATCTTTAAACATGTATAATAGCCATTTTTACTTTATTTTTTACAAACTACGTTCTTTGCCAATTTTTCAATCTGATTCAAGTATTCGTTCAATAAATATTTATTATGTGGCAGATAGTATTCTGTATACTTGAGATAGAGCAAGTATATAGATGAGTTATATATTGCAAATATACTTATGTTTATGTGTTTGACTTTGCCTATGTTTTCTTACCTTTTGGCCATGCAATGGTTTTATTAGGTAATTGAATTTCTACTTCCTTTTAAAACCTTGTCTAGGAAGCTTCTGCTGCCACTCTCAGACAAGTCATAATTTTTTCACTGCTGAATGAATGACACCGCATCTTTAGGAAGTGTATTTTTCTGGTGCTTTTGAAGTACTGCCCCTGCTGGCCCTCTCTTCACTCTGTTTTTTTCTTCTTCTTCTTGTGCAGCTTCTATATACTTTTTCTAGTTTCATTTTAAATGGGATGTGTGGAAAAGATCTTTATTGCTTTTACATAATTTCCAAAAGGAATAGGTTGGCAGGAGAAATTAATATAGACAGTCATATTCATACCAGAAGTCTCTAGTTACATTTATTTTCATGAGACATATGTAATTATATCCCTATAATAGCTTTTTTCACAAAAAGTAGCCAAACAAGTTTTGGAGGTTTCCACAGTGGCCAGTTGGGAGAAGTGATGTAGGAAAAAATTATTCTTCAAAGGTCATTGATATTGGAAGTGAATTCTCCAGTCAGAATACTAATAAGAAGATAAGAGACACAAAATTGAAAAGTTCAAAATGGCAGAGAAACTCTGACTTCCAAGACAATGTAATTCTATATACAATCTGTTATAATATCTTCACCAACAAGTAGAAAAATATTTATATGCTGAAAATATATCCTCAATAAAAATGAGAATCTCATGCAACCTGCACCATGGATGCTAAATCATTACATGTAATATTTACCTATGTCTTGGGAAAACGTAAGTCAGGTTTCTGTTTCTCAATGATATCTTTGCATAAAACCTATTAGGGATGTAAGTCTTGACACTGCCCATTTTGTGTAGCACATTTCCCTCGAGTATTGAGAGGATTAGTGATTTAAAAAAAAAGGGGGAAACTTCTAGATCACAATTTTCCCAGTTAATTGAAGACTACATCTGACTAACACTCCCTTTCCATTGCAATGAAATGAATGTAGAGACCACTTTTGATTTTCCAGGTATATATTAACCGATCTAAAAATAGCTGTGGTTCAAGCACAAAAAGGGACTGAGCTGACCTGTGGTCAGTTAGGAGCCTTGGAGCACTGGTTGTCTCTCCCTCTGATTGGAAGCTTGATGGTGCTCAGTAGGGTAGAGGGGACAATAAGGGAACTGAGCAGGGACGTGTAACATGGTCAACATATTGAGAACTTTCATTATGGCCAACTAAAATGCATACTACTCTATTTTTGATAACTTTTATTTTATAATCCATTTACTTCCACAAAAAGCAATGCCAATTCATTTGTTTTCTGCTTTTATAAAATAAGAGCCTCATGGAGTTAATTGTGAAAAACTATTCCACTTAAAGAAATATCCTCAGTAATAGGAGTAGTAGACAATACTGTCTTTATTTCAGTCTAGAAAAGTAAAACTTCTAGTATAAAGGAATTCTGTTGTTATTTGCCAATAATTAGATTGTAGATTTTCACTTTGAAGTGATGGACATAGAAATAGGTGAAGGGATGAGCAGCACCAGATATGAGTAATGTAGAACCGTGTTCAGAATAATTCAGTTATATCAAAGAACATTCTTAAGGAACGATGTCTACCCTGTATAGTCTGTATAGACCTGAATGCCAAAAGGGTCCCTGCCATCACAAGTTCATAAATCCTAAATTCAGTAAATTCAAGACAGCTGTTTCTTGATTATTCATTAGAAAACTCTTAGTAGAAAGTAAGCTAAGTTGAATGTTATAGGACATAGTGTTCAAAGAGTTTATTTGTCTGGAAATTACTCCCATCCCATAATTCCAACAATGAGTAATGTAAATTACATATTCTTTAAAAAAATTATTGACATTTTACAAAGGTAAATACCCTCTGGTCTTCACTATAATAATAATTTACTAATGGCTTAAACTATATAAAAAGCAATTAATGTTTTTGGAAATAAATAAATTTAGGTCAACAGCTACTGAAGCCCAGATAAAGAAATAAAGGATCTTCATATTCAAATTGGCAAAATTTGATTTTCTGCTGTGCCTTGTGTTTCTCGAATTCAGGCATTAACATTTTAAATGGTATTGTGCTCACAAAAAGTAGATTGTGTACAATGATCAAATCATCAAAAATGATCAATGATCAAAAAATGATCCAAAAGGGAAAGAAGTTTCCTTTTATATGATGCTATTGAAAGTAAACTGGTCTGTTCTCTCACTGATGAAGGAATGTGTACTACATCTACATTTATTTTACACATAACTTAGAAAATAAATTAAGATAATTACTCAGAAAATTCAGAACAAACACCTTTATTGAATCAAAATGATAATTTGAAGAAAGTACACTTTGCAGCTAGAATTCCATGCTTTGAAATCAAAAGAGAGAAAATGAGTATATACATGTGCATGCGTTTTATATGAATGGTCTGGATTTATTGTGCCAATTATCACACTAAAAATAAAATGTGCTTTTATGTGTGTATGTATAAAAATACTATCTTTACAATCATATATTTTCTCCCCTATATTATCTCAGAATTTTCCCTTTTCTGCTGTTTTCATATTTTTCTCAAAATAAATACTAGAATATATTTTAGTACATAATACTTAAACTAGATAATTGATGACTTTTATTTACATATACATGTGAATTCAAGATACTCTAGGAATTTATAATTCTTCAAAACAACAAACAAAATCACCATGAAAAGGCAAAAAAATTGAAGGTACTTTATTCTTCAAATTCAGTTCAGGAATCCTGACTCTCAGATACAAAGGACGTGCCTGAAATAGTCTGCTCCCTCTCTACGTTTGCTGATTTGTAGGAGTTATGCTTTTCATTCCCCCTTACCAACAGAAGGTTCAAAAAGGTTTTTATTTTTGTGATACTATTTATATTAGGTATGATTTCAAAAAGAATCCTCACATTTACCTTGTACGGCAGATAATTGAAAGTTTATCCTAGAGACAAAATACTTTTTATTTCTACCTTCTAGCATGTCCCTATAATTATCTATTCTTAGTCTTTTATTAGTACATGTTCTCCACACAAATAAAGCAAGTTAGTGATCTCCACTCCTGAAGATCATTGTTTCTCAAATCCATAATATTTCATTTACTCCTAAAATTTGCAGCCTTTATCACATAAGCAATAGAAAATCATTCATATAATCTCTAACAATTTTCCACATTACTTTAAAAAAGTTAGATTATTTGAAAATTAAGGTCTTAAATATCTTTTGCATGTTGAAAGCCTTGTATCTGAGGTATTTCTTCTGAAGCGTTTTGTCATTCAAAGCTAGCTTTAGGCTTAGGGATATTTATCCAGTGGAAACATGACTATAAACATGTCTCACTGCCCTCCTCGCCAACTCCCTATCCCTTTTATTGGTAAGACTCATGGTTTTGTTATGAAATATTCATGTTTGGAATTTCAGGCTGCTTCATCCTGTCAAGTGGATGACAGTCGCCTGGAAGGCAGCTGTGCATGTAAATTAATCAGTCTTATTTATCTGCCCAAATACATCTTCTGTTTCTTAGGGATTGAAAAAAATAGCCATTTCCAAAGCACTGTGCAATGAATGTAGACTCAGGAGATTTTTGTAGATTTGACTGTTTTCTTCTCCAATATAGCTGGACAGTTGCCATTATTATCTTATTGAACACTTTGCAAAGCCATTTATGAATAAAAGAAGTGCTACAATTGGTCTTTCTCACAAAAATTTTGTGTGGGTTCATTCAGTTGCTCAGGATACAGACACCCAATGTACTTCACTGGTGTCCCTTGCCTTGTACTCTGGTTCTCAAACTGAACCTTAGAAAGTTTGTAGCAGAATAACCTTATAAATCAGAGCTCTTGGAGTGAGGCCAAGGACACTATTTTGCATATGCATTTTCACTGAACCGTTTGGAGTCCATGTACCTTAACTAACATCTTTACAATCTGGGTCTAAAAGATATCCTGCTGCTCCCTTTTGGTCACGTTACTTGATAGGTACACTGAACTGTTCATGTATTTTGGCATGCATTCTCTCCAGTTCCTCCATGCCCTTGTGGTTTTCTCTGCCTAGTCTACCATTGCCCTTTTATGTTTAAAAAACTCTTGATCCTTATTTTTATCATAAGAAGCATGTTTAGATTTACCTTTTATTTATATATGTACATTAAATTTTTAGGCATACATAATTGTACATTTTTATGGAATACATGTGATACGTTAATATAATCATACAATGCATGACGAACAAATCAGGGTAATTGGGATATTCATCACCTCAAACATTTATCTGTTTTCTGATATTGGTAACATTCCAAATCCACTCTACTTATTTTGAAATATACAAGACATTATAGCTAACTATAGTTGTCCTATTCTGCTATAGAACACTAATCATATTCCTTCTAATTGTGTGTATTCATTAATCACCCCCTATTTCTCTCCTTCTCTAACCATCATTCTACTCTCTACCTTCATGAGATCAATATTTTGAACTCCCGCATATGAGCAAGAACATGCAATATTTGCCTTAATGTGCCAGACTTATCTCACTTAACTTAATGTCCTCCACTTCCATCCATATTTCTGGAGATGACAGAGTACAGAGTTCTATTCTTTTTTATGGCTGAATAACACCCCATTGTGACTATGTATCACAATTTATTTATCTATTCATCTGGGTTCATGGAAGTTTGGTTGATTCTTAGCTGTTGTGAATACTGCAGCAATAAACATGGGAGTGCAGGTATCTCTTTGCTATACAAGTTTCCTTACTTTTGGATATATACTCAGCGATGGGATTGCTGGATTGAACAGCAGTTCTGTTTTTGGGTTTTTGAGAAATCCTCATACTGTTTTCCATAGTACCTATACTAATTTACATTTCCACCAACAGTGTGCAAGTGTTCCCCTTTCTCAGCTTCCTCACCAGCATTCACTATCATTTGTCTTTTTGGTAGAAGCCATTTTAATGGGTGGTGTGGTACCTCACAGTGGTTTTAATTTCCATTTCTGTAATGATTAGTGAAGCTGAGCATTTTTTCATGGAACTATTGGCCATTTGTATGTCTTCTTTTGAGAAATGTCTATTCAGATTTTGGCTCAATTTAAATCAGATTATTATTTTTATTGTTTTGCTATTAAGTAATTTGAGTTATTTATATGTTCTGGTTATTAATATTTTGTCAGTTAAATTGTTTGAAAATTTTGTCTCCCATTCTGTTGTTGATTGTTTCCTTTGCTGTGCAGAAGCTTTTAAACACACCATTTGTCCAATTTTGCTGAAGTTGTCTGTGCTTCTCAGCTCTTACTCAAGAAATTTTTGCCCAGACCAATGTCTTGAAGTATTTTCTCAGTATTGTATTCCAGTAGTTTCATAGATTCAGGTCTTACATGTATGTATTTAAACTGTTTTAATTGTTCTCTGTGGTGAGAGTTAGAGGTCTAATTTTATTCTTCAGCAGATGGATAACCAGTTTCACTGGCATCATTTGTTGAAGAGACTATCTTTTCCCCAGTGTATGCTGTTGGCACCTTTGTAAGATATCAGTTGACTGTAAATGTGTGAATTCATTTCTAGATACTGTGTGTGTGTGTGTGTGTGTGTGTGTGTGTGTGTGTGTGTGTGTGTTTTAATGTCATTGACATATTGCTTTGGTTATCATAGCTTTGTAGTATAATTTGAAGTCAGGTAATATGATGCTTTCAGTTCTTTTTCCCCCAGAATTTATTTGCCTTTTCTGTGTCTTTTATTGTTTTACATAAATTTTAGAATTGCTTTTTCTGTTTCTGTGAAGAATATCATTGATATTTTGAAAGAGATTGCATTGAATCTGTAGATCACATTGAGTAGTATGAACATTTGAACAATGATTCTTTCAATCCATGAACATGCAATATCTTTCTGATTTTGTGTTTTCTCCAATTTATTTCATCACTGTTTAATCTTTCATTTTATTGGTTGTTTAATTATAGGTATTTTATTTATTTTAGCCACTTTAAATTGGGATTGCTTTCTTGGTTTGTTTTTCAGATTGCTTGCTGTTGACATAGAAATGGTAATGATTTTTGCATGTTGATTGTGTAACCTACAACTTTACTGAATTTATCAGTTCTAGTTTTTGTGTATGGAATCTTTAGGTTTTTCTCAGTAAAAGATTATGTCATCTGCAAATAAAGATGGTTTGACTTATTCCTTTCCAATTTGGATTTCCTTTCTTTCTCTTTTCTAATTGCTCTAGCTAAGACTTCTAGTATTATATTGAATAATGGTGGTGAAAGGGGCATCCTTCTCATGTTTCAGGTCAGAGAGAAAAAGCTTTCAGTTTCTCCCCATTCGGTATGATACTAGCTGTGGGTCTGTCATATAAGGCCTTCATCATGTTGAGATATGTTACTTCTGTACCCAATTTGTTGAGTGTTTTTATCATGAAGGGATGCTGAATTTTACCCAGTTCAAGTAATATTTTTTGAAGCAGTCTATAACTCTATCTTCTATGCACCTACAACTAGTTGTATCTTTCTGGCATTATTTATTTATTTATTGCTTCAGAATACAATTAAGTATTTGCTAATCTAATATACTCTTGGAGTTTGAATTCTCAAGTACAAGAGTTATATCTTACTTTTAAACCTTGCTGTTACTGCGTTGATTTTCTAATGGTATTTATTCTATGTGCAACAATCTGACAAATTCAAACATTAAAAATAATTTTTAAAATATAGAAATTGTGAATGCTTTCCCTAATATAAGTGTCCAGTGTTCTTACATTGGTACTTACAGTGTAAGGTAACGTTAGACACTTACTCTTTCATATATATATATACACACACACACACACACACACACACACTATATATATACACACATATACATCTATATGTGTATGTTTTATATGTATGCTTGTGTGTGTGTATATATATATAGATATCTTTTTATTTGGAGTATTTAAAGAGCTTCCCAAAATTTTATCTGTAGCAAATAACAGGTTTATAAATTTGAACTTCATTCATTAAATGAGTTGAAAAAATAGTATCCCTTTTAGCCTTGAAATACTTGTCAGTCAATTGTTGTCATGAGGGTCAACTTGCAAAAGTTATTTAGAATAAATATATAGATTTCTTCAAAATTTGTTTAAGTTGTTGTTTTCTATTAATGAACTTTAATGGGAGCAATAAGACATCACTTTTCATTACCTTGTCTCTGGTTTGATGCAAACCATTTACTTTTTTATGAGTCTGTAGAGAAGAGCCTATAGCCTGAATCATTTCCGTGATTAACAACGTTCACTACCAAGACAGTTTTATTTGTTTTTAATATAAGTTACTAAATGTAATTCTATTTCCTTTTGTCTTGTCTTCAGAAAAGATGGAAAACAGCAGGTCACCATCCTCTGCTGAGAAACCACTCATATATTTGAAGACTATCAATAAGCCATCCTCCTCCAGGCTAAACAATCTCTGTCCCTTAGGCTCTAAAATTGCTCTTACAGTCCAACATGTTAATCATTTTTGTAGCTCTTCTCTGAACACTGTTTCACTCCTATAAGTTGTGGATTCCATAATGCTTTTCTAGATGAAGATTCAGTACATTTTTGTTTTGATTGATTACAAAGTAAGAAAATTTTTTTCCATAGGCAATTTAGTAGAGTTTAGAGTCACATATTTTTCTGAACATTCCCTACTGAAAACTTCTCTACGTGCTCCAATTATGATTAATATAATGAATTAAAAGTGCAAGAGAGACTATCCTATGGCTACTTTTATTACAATTTAAATGTGTAAATTTAGACGCTTAATTATACATCGGAGTACTTTAAATGGATCACTATGACTTAACTCTGGCAACCCAAAATCGAGTCTGGCTCCACCGAGTTTAACTGCTATAATCAACTTGAATTTACAAATCCATAGAAATTTGGTATGATACATATAATGGAGAAAGATTATAAACTGACCCTGAATGGGTCATTATTTTAGAAATGATGTTGTGCTATTGGGGATCTAAACACATCAATACTATTTTCTTGTTAGTTGTTCCTGGTGACCAGGCACCTCCAATGTATAGTTATGGCTCCCATGTAATCTATGGCCAAGAAAAGATAGTAACTATATAACTATATGCATGGAAACTAGTAGGGCCTCCATTTAGTACAGAGATTGTATTCCTTAGAAATTCTCCTTTAGATAAAGAAATGTAACCCTTTTGGTTGTAACATTTTCCTTTTACACTGTTTATCTGTACTAGTGGTAGACTAGAAAACTTCAAATGCAAATAAATGCTGAAGAGAAGTTGAAATAATATTGAAATTGTTAGAAATTTTAGTAATTCCAAGGAGATGATACTTGGATTGTTTCTAGTCTTTCTCTATTCCTGATAGACTATGAGTATTCTAAATAGTAGATTCTTCTTTATTGTTAATAGCATACTCCAAATTATATGGAAAATGTAAGACCTCATCTTTCCACTGCCCATACTTGACCCCAAGTAGAGTGATACTTTGAGTAAAGACCAGGGATATGTATCTAAGAGTGAAAATTTAAGTTAATAATGAGATTTGGATTTGTATCTGTTGGATTGTGAGTGTTAGTGTGTGTTCTTTGGCCTTTTATTAGGCCATCTTTTTGTACTTATTTTCTCCATTAGAATTGTATTAGCTGGGCTGCTACAACAAGCTAAGCCTGGGTATTTGTACTGTTAGGAAAAAAATGAGTGCTGTCAACAGTTTAATTAGGCAACTGGATGGAAAAGACAAAAAGAATCATTTTCCAGACCTCTTAGAAACGTTTTGTTGATGCAAAAAAAGCAGTCACTTTAGATATATTGATAACACTGATAAAGATACAAATATACTTAACAATCCATCGATTGATCTATATATTTATCTATTATCTGAGCTTTCACAAAGAATTGGTTTACATGACTGTGGGGAAGTAAATTGAACCCACAGGGCAAGAAGTCAGGAACCGAAGATCACAAGCAGACTGAAACTCTGAAGCTTTAGGATGAAGCCGTTGTCACAGGTAATGAGGAAGGGACGGTTCCATAAAGGGAAAACAAAGTATACACCAGAAAATGTCAGAGAATTGCTAAGTGGAATGCCTAAGTCTTTTAAAAAAGGCTTCCACTGATTAAGTCAGGTTCATGAGAATAGACCCTGCACTTTATGCCACTTGATTATATCAACAAAATACCTTCATAGGCAGCACCTAAGTCAGCATTTGATTGAAAGACTGGAAGATGTATGTATGCTACAGAATGGCTACAATAGTGCCTTCTGCCCTCATATTTTATGTAGCCAATTTGACACATTAAAAAAGTCATCATAGACAAGTCTGTATGTTTTCACAGACATTTTCTTAGTGGGTGTCTGTTAGAGGTTGCTCTGATCAGTGCAGTTGTGAAAACAGGATTCAGAGTTCTGAATCGTGACCTTTGCAGGCAAACCTGTAGATTGAACTGTTATACCTAGATGCTAAATTAAAAACAAAACTAAAAACAAGCAAAAAGACCCTCAAAAATTGACAATGACATAAAATTTAAGAGCTGGAAAAAATCGTATACATTACTGTGCTTATTTTCTCATTGTTGTAGTGCTCGTTAGTAATAGTCATATCGAATGGCCTAATCGTGTCTTAATAACACTTAAGACACTACTCCATGATAGTTACCTGTGGAAACCAAGGAAAAAGGAGGCTAAATAACTTCCACAAATTGCTGTTAGTAAGGGAGGTAAGATTCAACATAGATGGCCTAATTTCAGAGGCTGTTTTTTAGCCTGAGTGTTTTTTAACCTACATATCCCAAACTAGATGATGTTTCAGAGGCTATTTTTTAACCTGCATATTTTTTAACCTACATATCCCACACTAGAATACACATATCACGACTGTTGGTCACATAGTGTCTTTTTTTCCAGTAGTTTCTCATTTAATATGGAAAAATCTCAAATTACTTTAATCATTTGGCAGGTAGTAAAATTCCTCTAATGACTTTTTTCCTTTAGTTCTATTTCTTCTTTTTTAACTCCACTCTTTCTCTCCTAAGAAAAGTACTAAAATATATTTCTGTATTTTGACTTGTACCCATTTATTAGTTTCCATTTATTGTCTCTTTCTGTGATTTCAACAAATGAATTCTATCAAAAAGTTGCTCAGATATTCAAGAGTCTCCTTATTTTCGCTAGCTTTTTAAACCACAAGCATAGCAAGATTTCAAGCTTATAATAACTATTGTTTCTGAATATCTGAAGTCTAGAATTTTAGTTTAACATTTATTTTTTCTAAATCACACACATTTAAAGATCTTTAGATGAGGCATATACAAAAGATTGATCACATGTCTATCATGGATCTGAAAAACTCTTATTTCCCAAAGCAACATGGATCACAAACCTGTTATTCTTTATAGATTTTTCTGTAGATAGGATTCTGGTAGATTGTACTGAATGCAAATGACTTTCATCCAATAGCAGATTTGGAATGACTTATTTCCATGTAAAAATAAAACCATATTAAAAAATAAAAAGAACTAAGCAACAACAAAAAAAGCATAATTTAAGTATCTAGAGTTAAGATCATACACATGCCAAAAGAAAATAACACACGTGGCCAGGCGCGGTGGCTCACGCCTGTAATCCCAGCACTTTGGGAGGCTGAAGCGAGTGGATCATGAGGTCAAGATATCGAGGCCATCCTGGCCAACATGGTGAAACCCCGTCTCTACTAAAAATACAAAAATTAGCTGGGCCTGGTGCCGTGCACCTGTAGTCCCAGTTACTCGGGAGGCTGAGGCAGGAGAATTGCTTGAATCTGGGAGGCGGAGGTTGCAGTGAGCCAAGATCTTACCACTGCACTCCAGCCTGGTGCCTGGCGACAGAGCAAGACTCTGTCTCAAAAAATAAAAATAAAAATAAAATAACACACTTTTCATAGCTATATTGGGACTTAATTTATGTACCATAAAACTCACCTGTTTAAAGTGTGCAATTCATTATTTTCTTACAACAGTTAGAGAGTAAAAAATAAAACTTTCTTTGGAGAAATAGCTATTCAAATCCTTTTCCATTTTTAAACTGTGTGATTTGCCTTTTTGTTATTTAGTTGTAAGCATTCTTTATGTATTCTGGATACAAATCCCTTACCAAATACATGATTTATAAATGTCTTCTCCCATCCTGTGGGTGGTCTTTTTACTTAATGATGTTCTTCAAAGTGCAAGTGATATATTTCAGATTATAAAAATCACCAATTTCTTTAAATAGTTGCATGACTCTAAACAATTAACTGATTAATTGGAGGAAGAAATATTCTGGTAACACTTCTAGTGTCATATAACGTAAGTTAGAAGCAAGTAGATAATATGGTGTTACCTTGTTCAACGATTAGTGAAATGACTGACAGTATTCTAAAATATTTGGAATGAGTGTTTCTATCTGCTTTTCTGCATTATTTTTTCTTTTCAGTTAATACTGTTGGATAATGTATTTAAGGATGCTTAAGGTAAGCCATTTGAGTATTATCTTAGTCTTAGTTTATAGATGTAATAAAATTCTGCCTACCGAATTTTCTCTTTTTCTAATGATATTTGGTTAGCCTGTTTTCTAGCAAACTAGGACAAATTTCTATAATTGGTATTATAAATATTTATAAAAGACTACAGTAGACACAATTTAGCTTTTTGAATTTTACATAAATTCTACCTTATTCACTATTAGGGAGTAAGTCCAGTATTTCCCTTAAAAATTCATTTTTTATACTGGTACCTTCAAAAGCGGTGTCTTGAGAGATCTACACCTATTGAACAAAAGATGACAAATTGCTAGTGAAATAAAATACAAGTATTTTCCAAATGTCAACACTTATCTACATTTTATGTAGGTTTCTAGAAAAAGAGTCTAATCACAAACTATCATAAATAAAGCTGCAATGTAGTACACTGTTTTTTTCCTGCTCTTGTTGACTTACTCAATTACCTAAAAACACCCATAACTTTAAATCTACATATCACAATTTAATCATCTTGATATATAATTACTGATATGATTAGTTTATGATTTTATTTGAGCCCTTTGGGTGAAGATAGTGAAAGTTTTATATCTTACACTAATTTCATTACATCTTTAACTTCATAAGAAGCCTTTTAACCAGAAAGGCTAAGAAGCTAGTCAACAGCATTTATTTGAGAATATAGTTTTTAAGAGGGACAAATATTATAGGTTTGCCATTCTTTTCCAGTTAAAAAAATTATCTATGAGTTTTCATAATGTTAACAGTGGAGGTAATGAGAATAAAATGAATTGGGCAGTTTTCTACTTGGAAGAAACCGAGGCAACTTAAATAATCTTTAAGTGATTCAGTTATGTACAATTACTAATTGGTCTTTTGTTGCATGACTCAATTCTTGTTCATTTAACTAGGTCGTATCCCACATAATCTTTCATTGTAAAATAAATTATAAATTGTGCTTCTAAAAATATTTTGATATACTCATCATGATTTTATTCTTCTAGCAACAATGTTAAAGTGATTGATGCATTCTAAAGAACAGCAAAACAGAAACAAAATAAAATAAGAAGTGTGAAAGTGTAAATTTTTATAAGTTCATAGCAGACACACAACAGATGAAGTTAGGGATGTTAACAAAATTCTTTGTAACAAGCACGAGTGTGGAAGAAATAAATAGGTTGCAACTTCATATAAAGCTCTTCTTCTCAAGGGAAAGCTGCTTTTTTTTTTTTTTTTTTTACATAAAGTCTCCAACTTAACATAATGTGATTTGAATCCTTGTCCATAAAGTACGTTGTGCTTTTCTTTTTATTTTTGTGGGCCCAGCCCCTGCTGGGACAAGTCTGCTGTGAGAGATTGAAATTCTCTCCTTCACTTCAGCTGCAGCTGCCAAGACTCTAGCTCCCAGGCCTGTGCTCACCAAAACAATGATTACCTTGGACACTTGCTAAATCATGGAAACCTCATTTGCACCTAAATGCAGTCTATGTACATGAATAATAATTGCTTATCTTTCGGGTGAAATTACGTAAACATACAGAGAAGCTACATACTTGGACAAATTTATGGCAGCTTGGCTAAGAGTTTTCAAAAATCATTACATCAGGCTAATTAATCTTTTGAATTTTGCACAAGGAGGTCTGTTCACATTAACCAATGCCAACCTTTCCTTCTGCCCATCTCTTATGATTCCACATCTCAAACCAAACTGCCTTGCCTAGCCAATTTCATTGAACATGGACTTAATAGACATTTACTGAGCATTTGACATGCATGAGACTCTAAATTAAGGACTTTACATGTGGGAAGAATATTTTGTAAAATAATGGAGAGATGGTCATGGCACAATAATTTAAAAGAGCATGAATTTTGTATTAGATATACCCAAATTCAATGCTTGGCTGTGTCTCATGCTAACTTAGACTTAAACTTTCTGCATCTTCGAAGTAAAGAAGGTAATTATAACTTGGACATTTTTTAAGAGACTTATCCCAGGACATGGAGTCAGTTACTTGAGAAATCAACATAAAAACCCAGAACTTAAGTCCAATGTCTTATCAATATGTTTTACCATCACCATTAATTTTTGGTAGCTCTTCCACTTCTAACAAAGGTGTTGAGACCCTTCAGGATATTGAAAAATATTGTTCTAGTTTTGGCTTAACCGATACAGGAAAATAAGACATTATTTTGTATTTCTGAACAATTTAAATTCATATCATGCATTTTAAGTTTTAAAAACTATTCTATGGTATTTCCCACAGCTCATCCACTCCTGTCTTTCCAATTGCTTTTCTTAACCCAGCTCTGAGAAATAGTTTTGTACAGTGTGCAGAATTGTACATGGGTGGCTGGGCAGGGAGTCATGGCATATGCATGAGGAAGGTGTCACAGAACTGAATACAAGTAGTGAGTTTGAAGAAATAAAAAACCTGATTTCATTTTCTAACTTCCTGTTTCGTCATATGTGTTCTGTGACTGAAAGTGGTGTGTTTCTCAGTATTGAGGACTGTCACTCAGACTGGAAACTTTTGGCTCTAATTCTTTCTTTTAACAGTAGTATAGAATATGGCAAGGAAATATTAAGGAAAGGAGTGAAGGAGAAAAGATAAAGAGTGTTTTTGATGTTACTAAAATCTAAGTAATAACCATAAAGGGTTACATAAATGAACATAAATCTACAGCCCTTCAGAATGAATTTGCCTTTTGTTTTATTTTATGAAGAACTGGGGGTGAACCCTTGAGTTCTCATCATTATGTGTATTTCATCCCAAACCACCTTATGGGCTGGATTAGAGGAAACACAATAAGATGTATAAAACATTATTTTAACTCTCTTTATTGGCACTTTGTGCACATACACACAAATGTAACTTTACAGCTCCCCTCCATTGTCCATGATAACCTGAAGATGCTGGAGAAAGAGAACCTTGGATTAACACTTATTTTTACCCAATGGAGAGCAGGTCAAAGGCACTCTATAAACTGAATTTGTAACTCTAGGAAGCAATGTTCTGAACCAGAAAGCAGAAAAGAGTATTAATCAAAAGTGAAAAGGTTCTGCTGAAAGCAGAAGTCTCAGAAAATGATTTTAAAGATCACTTGCCATGCACACAGTTATTTTGTAGTTGCAGTTCATGCCAAGATTTTAAAGAAAACTGATGGGAAATTTCATTATTCACGTAAGCACTGTATATACAATGTCATCCCAGTCACTTACTGGGGCAAGGCAGAAGTGACATTAAGACACAATATTTTAAAAATCTAATTGTTCTATACTATACAAAGTGAACTTTCATTGCAAATATTTATTTCTGTTATGAGATCTACAGAGGCATAATATCGTTAAAATGAGAATAGTTCCTGAACCATATAGACTTTTATGGATATATAAAAATATGTCTCTAAAGTGTTGAATAACTGGCACAGTTATTCCTTATTTTCATTTTTTAATGTATTTTACCAGTTCAGGAAGGATCTAATTCAATAAAAATTCCCATTACAGTCTGTAACTTCCTCTCTATTTTCATAATAGTAACTAGAGACCCTGCTTTAAACATGGTTACGCCTGTAAAAGGTATAGAAGACACAGTTTTTGTCATTTTTAAAAGATACTTGTTTCTTAAAGAAGGGATAAGGTTGATAAACTTAAGATGAAAGATAAGAGATTCGGTCTTCTGAAAAAATAAAATCGACTCAAAGAGATAATGATATATATATATATATATATATATATATATATATATATATGTATGTATATACACATATGTATATAGAATTGCACTTTAGGTTCCGGATGCATGTGCAAAACATGCAGGATTGTTGCATAGGTACCTACGTGGCAATGTGGTTAGCTGCCTCCATTCCCCCATCACCTATAAGTGGCATTTCTCCCCATGTTATTCCTCCCTAATCTCCCTACTCCCAGCTGTCCCTCCACTATTTCCCCCCAACAGACCCCAGTGTGTGATGCTCCCCTCCCTGTGTCCATGTGTTCTCATTGTTCAATACCCACCTATGAGTGGGAACATGTGGTGTTTGATTTTCTGTTCTTGTGTTAGTTTGCTGAAAATGATGGTTTCCAGGTTCTTCCATGTCCTTGCAGAGAACACAAACTCATCATTTTTTGTGGCTGCATAGTATTCCATGGTGTATATGTGCCACATTTTCCTTGTCCAGTCTATCACTGATGGACATTTGGGTTGGTTCCAGGTCTTTGCTATTGTAAACAGTGTCACAATGAACATATATGTTCATATGTCTTTATAATAGAACGATTTATAATCCATTGGATATTTACCCAGTAATGGGATTTCTGGGTCAAATGGAATTTCTACTTCTAGGTCCTTGAGGAATCACCACACTGTCTTACACAATGGTTAAACTAATTTACACTCCCAGCAACAGTGTAGAAGTGTTCCTATTTCTCCACATCCTCTCCAGCATCTGTTGTCTCCAGATTTTTTAATGATCGCCATTCTAACTGGCGTGAGATGGTATCTCAGCGTAGTTTTGATTTGCATTTCTCCAATGACCAGTGGTGATGAGCATTTTTTCATATGTTTGTTGGCCTTATAAATGGCTTCTTTTGAAAAGTGTCTGATCATGTCCTTCTGCCACTTTTGAATGGGTTTGTTTGTTTTTTTCTTGTAAATCTGGTTTAATTCTTTGTAAATTCTGGATATTAGCCCTTTGTCCGATGGGTAGATTGCAAAAATGTTTTCCCATTCTCTTGGTTGCCGGTTCATGCTAATGATTGTGTCTTTTGCTGTACAGAAGCTCTGGAGTTTAATTAGGTCCCATTTGTCTATTTTGGCTTTTGTTGCCAATGCTTTTAGTGTTTTAGTCATGAAGTCCTTGCCTATGCCTATGTCCTGAATGGTTTTGCCTAGGTTTTCTTCTAAGGTTTTTATGGTGTTAGGTCTTATGTTTAAGTCTTTAATCCATCTGGAGTTAATTTCAGTGTAAGGTGATAGGAAAGGGTCCAGTTTCTGCTTTCTGCACATTGCTAGCCAGTTTTCCCAACACCATTTATTAAACAGGGAATCCTTTCCCTATTGCTTGTTTTTGTCAGGTTTGTCAAAGATCAGATGGTTGTAGATGTGTGGTATTGCCGCCAAGGCCTCTGTTCTGTTCCACTGGTCTATATCTCTGTTTTGGAACTAGTACCATGCTGCTTTGATTACTGTAGTTTCTAATATAATTTGAAGCCAGGTAGCATGATGCCTCAGCTTTGTTGTTTTTGCTTAGGATTGTCTTGCCTATGCAGGCTCTCTTTTGGTTCCATATGAAGTTTAAGGTGGTTTTTTCCAGTTCTGTAAATAGGGTCATAGGTAGCTTTTTGGAGATAGTGCTGAATATATAAATTACTTTGGACAGTATGGCCATTTTCACAATATTGTTTCTTCCTAACCATTAGCATGGAATGTTTTTCCATCTGTTTGTGTCCTCACTTATTTCCTTGAGCAGTAGTTTGTAGTTAACATTGAAGAGGTCCTTTATATCTTTGATAAGTCGCATTCCTATGTATTTTATTCTCTTTGTAGCAATTGTGAATGGCAGTTCATTCTTCATTTGGCTCTCTTTAAGTCTGTTATTGGTGTATAGGAATGCTTGTGATTTCTGCACGTTACTTTTATATACTGACACTGCTGAAGCTGCTTATCAGTTTCAGGAGATTTTGGGCTGAGACGATGGGGTATTCTAAACCTACAATCATGTCATCTGCAAATACAGACAATTTGACTTCGTCTTTCCTAATTGAATACCCTTTATTTCTTTTTCTTCTTGATTTCTCTGGCTAGAACTTCCAATACTATATTGAATAGGAGTGGGAAGAGAGAGCATCCTTGTCTAGTGCCAGATTTCAAAGGGAATGCTTCCAGTTTTTCCCAATTCAGTGTGATATTGGCAGTGGTTTGGTCATAAATAGCTTTTATTATTTTGAGATAAGGCCCGTCAATACCTAGTTTATTGAGAGTTTTTTGCATAAAAGGCTGTTGAATTTTGTCAAAGGCCTTCTCTGCATCTATTGAGATAATCATGTGGTTTTTGTCTTTGGTTCTGTTTATGTGATGGATTACGTTTATAGACTTGCATGTGTTGAACCTGCCTTGCATTCCCAGGATGAAGCCTGGTTGAATGTGATGGAGAAGCTTCTTCATGTGCTGTTGCAGTCAGTTTGCTAGTATTTTATTGAAGATTTTGCATCTATGTTCATCATGGATATTGACCTCAAGTTTTCTTTCTTGTTGAGTCTGCCAGGTTTTGGGATCAGGATGATATTGGTCTCATAAAATGATTTGGGAAGGATTCCCTCTTTTTGGATTGTTTGGAATAGCTTCAGAAGTAGTGGTACCAGCTACTATTTGTTTATCTGGTAGAATTTGTCTGTGAACCCATCTGGACCTGGGCTTTTTTTGGTTGGGCTGTTAATTGATGCCTCAACTTCAGCCCTTGTTATTGGTCTATTCAGGGTTTCAACTTCCTCCTGGTTTAGGCTTGAGAGGTTGCAAGTGTCCAACAATTTATCCATTTCTTCGAGGTTTACTGGTTTATGTGCATAGAGTTGTTTGTAGTAATCTCTGATGGTAGTTTGCATTTCTGTGGAATCAGTGGTGATATACCCTTTATCATTTTTTATTGCATCTATTTGATTCTTCTCTCTTTTCTTTTTCATTAATCTGGCTAGTGGTCTATTTTGTTGATCTTTTCGAAAAAACAGCTCCTGGATTTATTGATTTTTGAAGGATTTTTTGTGCCTCTTTCTCCTTTAGTTCTGCTCTGATCTTAGTTCTTTCTTGTCTTCTGCTAGGTTTTATATTTTTTAAATCTTGCTCCTATAGTTCTTTCAATTTTGATGATAGGGTGTCAATTTTAGATCTTTCCTTCTTATGTGGGCATTTATTGCTATAAATTTTCCTCTAGACACTGCTTTAAATGTGTCCCAGAGATTCTGGTACGTTGTGTCTTTGTTCTCATTGGTTTTGAAGAATATCTTTATTTCTGCCTTCATTTCATTGTTTATCCAGTTGTGGTTCAGGAGACAGTTGTTCAGTTTCCATGAGGTTGTGAGGCTCTAAGTTTGTTTCTGAATTCTGAGTTGTAATTTGATTGCACTGTGGTCAGGGAGACTGTTATGATTTCCGTTCTTTTATATCTGCTGAAGAGTGATTTATTCCAATTATGTGGTCAGTTTTAGAGTTAGGTGTGATGTGGTGCTGAGAATTTATGTTCTGTGAATTTGGGGTGGAGAGTTTTGTAGCTGTCTGTTAGGTTTGCTTTGTCCAGATCTCAGTTCAAGTCCTGGATATCCTTGTTAATTTTCTGTCTCATTAACCTCTCTAATATTGACAGTGGAGTGTTAAAGTCTCCCACTATTAGTGTGTGGGAGTCTAAGTCTCTTTGTAGTTCATTAAGAACTTGTTTTATGTATCTGGGTGCTCCTGTATTGGGTGCGTAAATGTTTAGGATCATTAGCTTTTCTTGTTTCATTGATCCTTTTACCATTATGTAGTGTCCTTCTTTGTCTCTTTTGATCTTTGCTATTTTAAAGACTATTTTATCAAAGACTAGGATCACAACTCCTGCCTTTTTTGCTCTCCATTTGCTGGGTAGGTCTTCCTCCATGCCTTTATTTTGAGCCTATGTGTATTCTTACACGTGAGATGGGTTTCCTGGATACAGCACACCAGTAGGTTTTGACTTTTTATTCAATTTTCCAGTCTGTGCATTTTGATTGGGGCATTTAGCCCATTTACATTTAAGGTTAATATTGTTATGTGTTTATTTGATCCTGCCATTTTGATGCTAGCTGGTTGTTTTCCCCATTAGTTGATGCAGTTTCTTCATTGTGTTGATGCTCTTTACCATTTAGTACATTTTTGGAGTGGCTGGTACTGGTTGTTCCTTTCTATGTTTAGTGTTTCTTTCAGGAGCTCTTGTAAGGCAGGCCTGGTAGTGACAAAATCTCTCATCAATTTCTTGTTGGTAAGGGATTTTATTTCTCCTTCGCTTATGAAGCTTAGTTTGGCTGCATATGAAATTCTGGGTTGAAAGTTCTTTTCCTTAAGGATGTTGAATATTGGTTCCCACTCTCTCCTGACTTGTAGGGTTTCTGCCAAGAGATGTGCTGTGCATCTGATGGGCTTTTCTTTGTGGGTAACCTGATGTTTCTCTCTGGCTGCCCTTAGCATTTTTTCCTCATTTCATCCCTGGTGAATCTGACAATTATGTGCCTTGGGGTTGCTCTTCTTGAGGAATATCTTTGTGGAGTTCTCTGTATTTTTTGAATTTAAAATTTGGACTGCCTTGCTAGGCTTGGGAAGTTCTCCTGGATAATATCCTGGAGCA
>CAUYQU010005540.1:0-166835 GCA_963574635.1 Cheracebus regulus
CAAGAAGGGCCCTGGATTTTAGCTAAGAGACCACAGGTGACCTACTGAAGCTTTCTAGCTTTAGAGGCAAGAGTAGGCAATCTCAGGACATAGGCATAGGCAAGGACTTCATGACTAAAACACCAAAAGCATTGGCAACAATAGCCAAAATAGACAAATGGGATCCAATTAATGGGATCTAATTGAGCTTCTGTACAGCAAAAGAAACAATCATTAGATTGAACTGGCAGCCAACAGAATGGGAAAAAATTGTTTACAATCTACCGTTCTGACAAAGGGCTAATATCCAGAATCTACAAAGAACTAAAACAGATTTACAAGAAACAAAAACAAACCAACCCTTTCAAAAGTGGGCAAAGGACATGAACAGACACTTTTCAAAAGAAGACATATATGGGACCAACAAACATTTGAAAAAATGCTCTTCATCACTGGTCATTAGAGAAATGCAAATCAAAACCACATTGAGATAACAGCTCATGCCAGTTAGAATGGCAATCATTAAAAAGTCAGGAGACAATAGATGCTGGAGAGGATGTGGAGAAATAGGAAATTTTTTACACTGTTGGTGTGAGTGTAAATTAGTTCAACCATTGTGGAAGACAGTGTGGCAATTCCTCAAGGACCTAGAAATAGAAATTCCATTTGATCCAGCAATCCCATTACTCGGTATATATCCAAAGGATTATAAATTGTTCTATTAGAAAGGCACATGCACATGTATATTCATAGCTGCACTGTTTACAATATCAAAGACCTCGAACCCACCCAAATGCCCATCAGTGATAGACTGGACAAGGAAAATGTGCACATATACACCATGGAGTACTATGCAGCCATAAAAAAATGATGAGTTCGTGTCCTTTGTAGGGACTTGGATGAATCTGGAAACCATCATTCTTGGCAAACTGACACAAGAACAAAAAATCAAACACCGCATATTCTCACTCATAAGCAGGTATTAAACAATGAGGACACATGGACACAGGGAGGGGAGCATCACACACTGGATTTTGTTGAGGGGGGCTAGGCGAGGGACAGTGGGGGTTGGGGAAGTTGGGGAGGGATAACATGGGGATAAATGTCAGATATAGGTGACGGGTTGGAGGCAGGAAACCACATGGCCATGTATGTACCTATGCAACAATCCTGCATGATCTGGACATGTTCCCCAGATTTGAAAGTACAATTTAAAAAAAAAACAAAAAGAAAATATAATAGCACAAAATATAATGATAATGAAAACTGACCTTTATATTAATTTGATATGTGTTTGCAGGAAATATGCTGAAAATATTATATGGATTAATATATTTATGCTTGACAAGCACCCTATTAATTAGTTATTGCTGGTATTATTTTCTCCATTTTACACAGAGGGAAATATAAAGTTCAAAAGGGTATTATGCTCAAGGTCATTACTGGTGTGTGTGAGAGTTGGCCTTGAACCCAGACAGTCTGACTATAGAGTGCTTCCTTTTAATCATGATGCTTTTAGCCTTAAGAAACATAAAAATTATGTGACACAAAACAGAAAACTTTTATTATATAAAAACTTTAGCCATAAAAGTGTATTATTTATTCAAGGAAGAAAATTTGATTAATTCTGAAAAAATAATAGGTAATAGCATCTGTGTAGATAGAGTGAAGAAAGAAAATAATTATTTTCATAGTACAGGAAAAGAAAACAAAGTAACATGAAAGACAGTTCATTATTTTTGAAGTTTAACTATGTCAGTATTAAATATTTAAACATATATTGTTTCCCAAATCTTCCCAACAAAACTCTTGATTAGAGGATTATATTAAATTGAAGCTGAAATAGACACAGTCTAAAACGATGTAACTTTAAAAAGATGACATTGGGATCATATCTACATCTCATTAATTATCATTATTATCATAATTAATCATTCAGCTGTATCATACTAGTATGGAATTATCAAATACAATTTACACAGAGCTCAAATGGATTAGATGATTTTATTTTGTGACCTTAATATTAGTCAGTGAATGCATATACAGTGTTCCCTTGATATCTGTGGGGAATTGGTTCAATGACAGCCCACTGATAACCAAAATCTGCACATGCTCAAGTTCCAAGGAATGCGCTGAAACTGCAGATAAGAAAAGTTGGCCCTCTATATTTCCAGAATTACGATTCCAATGTTACTGTATTTTCCATTTTATTTGGTTTCAACATGCTGATGTGGAACACACAGGTATGGTGGGCTGACTGTGTTTACAGGAGAAAATACACCTGTAAGTGGATCTGCACAGTTCAAACCTGTATTATTAAAAATTCAAGGATAGTTTGTATTTTTATCAAAATATTTTATAGATTATATATATATATATGTGTGTGTGTGTTTGTGTGTGTTCATATTATTTATAAGCTCTGCTGATTACTTAATCAATCACAGTAGATACATTTGTAGTGCCAGTGGTCGTTGGTCTCCAGGAATAGGCATAGCAAAAGTCCTAACATTTTTTAGCACAGTCAAATTGTAAATACATGAAAGAGTTATCTTAAATAGGATAATATTGATACAAGTAACTTGTATATTATAATAATGAAATATAAAAGAAATAATTTTTGAAGCAAAAAAGTAATAGTAAATCTTCAAATGAAATTAAGCAGTGTTTTGGTGGAAAAAATAATTTGGATTAAAAACCATGTACAACATGAAATATACGAACATTCAGTTTGGCTCATAAATAAATTCCTTTCCTAGAATGATCCATAGCATTGCTGTAAATTTATAGCCATGTGTGAATCCACAATTATCAAATAATGAAATAAAACTAATTGGATATATGGATTATTTTGGTAACATTTTACTACAATAGTGTCAAAATTTTGTAAAAGCTTTTAAATTTATTTTTCCTTAATTTGGAGATATTAAAGTTAAAATTCAGGGTTTTATGAAATATATGGAAACAGAAACACAGAAAAATGTATGTTGTTTTCAAACACACTTCCAACACACAATTTTAGAATTGTAAAGGAAGATAAATCATATTTCCACTGAAAACATTATGAAAAATATATATTGATTGTATGTGGATCTAGGGGCATAAGTTTATAATTCACAGGCGATATATGTCCATGCCTACTCAGATATCTTGCAATTCATTTGAAAATTCTGCAAGTATTCATTTTCCTAGTGTTGAAAAAACTTTAAAATTCATGAAAACTATCTGTAGAGAGTTGTCAAAAGCTTTCTATATATTTTGAAATTAGATGCTCTGAATCTTAGACTTTAATATGTTTCTTATCTGTATCTACAAATTATCTGATAATAGACATAACACAAAATATATTAGTCACTTCTTGGCAAGTGTTAAGCCTGAGAAAGTCTTTCCATCCAAAATTTTACAAAGAAGTGTACTCTCAAAGTAGCTTTCAGAATAAAAGTTATTCATCATTCTATTTTGTAAAAATAAAACAGTGTCAAGTACTAGCAGCTGCTTTTAGGTTGATCCCTTGTAGCATTATAACACCACAACCCTTATTCTTAAAAATAGTTGTTGTAGATAAAGAAAATTATTTGTCTCCTTTTCTAAATAGACATTTGGTGACTCATGGCCTAGCTTTGACTTACATAAGAACACACACATTCAAATGCCTCTTTAAGACTGGGAGGTAATGGTAATGCAAATATGTGAACTGGCCACCTGCTAGAGAACACTGGGGACTCTAGACAGTTGAAGTAATATATTAATACTTTACTAAAAGTTAGATAATTTGTTACTGAATGATTATGAAAATTCAAATTATTGGTGAACTTCCCCGATTTTTCTTTTTTTATATTAATTTTTATTCTTCTCCTCCTTCTTCTCTTCTTTTCCTTTCTCCCTTCTTCTTTCTTCTCCTTTTTCTTTTTATTTTCTTCTTCCTTCTTTTTTTTAATAGATAGGGTCTCTAACTCACCCAGTCTGGAGTGCAATGACCTGATCATAATGCACTGCAGCCTGGAACCCCTTGGCTCAAGCAATCCTCCTTCTTTAGCCTCCTATATAGCTAGGACTACAGGTGTTTGCCACCATGCACAGCTAATTTGTTAATTTTTTTTTTGTAGAGATGAGGTCTCACTATATTCACCATAGGGTCTTGAACTCTTGGCTTCAAGCGTTTCTTCCTCCTCAGCTGCCTGAAGCACTGGGATAATAAGACTCAGCCTCTGTGCCAACCCTTGATTTATCTAATACTGAGTGGAAATCACAAGGCATACTAATGGGCTGTTAATTTGCAAATTCAGGCTCATATCCCATTAGTTAGGAGAAAAATAAAAAACACTAAAATGTTATTAGTCATCCCTAAATCGAATACACAGTTTGAAAACTAGAAACGAGAGGCTGTAGAAGGGGAAGAAGGAGACACAGTCATTTTCTTAATTCACATGTTATCATTATCTGGTAGTTTAATAATGTTCTGCAATTAAATTAAAATCTTAAAGCTGTACAGAACATGGTTTTTGGTTTATTTAAAGAAATGATTCCAAATTAACTCATGGGCCTCCTGCAAGTGTTAGTGATTCATTACTTTAAAAGAATTGTTACCTTGAATTCCATGTTTATTTTCCTTCTGTACCAAGAAATTCCTTTGAGACCACTGAAAAAAAAAATAGCCTCTGAGAGGACTTCTAACTTATAAACTTAAGATGGTCTTTCTAATGACAAAAACCAAATACAATATTACCCTTCAGGATTTTGTCCAATTAGCACAGCAATTTTGTTGTACCTTTTGCTGCTTTGGGAGCAAACAGAGCTATCCTGATTCAGAGTGGGCATATTTATTTACCAGTTGTGTAACAAAGAAGTACAACTTCTGGGTAATATAGTTTATTTATCCATAAAATTGATTATGATACATTCAGCTGGTTATCTGGCAGAACCATAGAAGAATCTGAAGTATTAAACATCCTCAAATATAATCACAGAAAATTAGGCAATTAGGAGATTTAAAGTTGCGTTCCAGAGACAACTGTTGTTCAATATTACAAAACATTTTCCTGTTACTAAGATTATTACAGTTAGGCCTTTAAGACTTGACATTTTTCTTCATCTTTGTTATATTGAGTCAAAAAGAAACTAAAAAAAAAAAAAGATGGAAAGAAAGCCAAGATGCAAGAGAGAGAAGGAATGGGTAGCTAGAAAGGTGGAATGAAGATTCAGCAAGTCATCACTTAATTTTATTGAACTAATATTTTTTGACACCTCTTCTTTATAAAACAATTTTTAGGCATGACTAAACATTAATCTGTAAGATTTTCTATTATGGAAATGACCACCGCTTAAGTTGCAGGATAAATTTTTAGGTAATGGGTCAAGTTGTGTAAACTATTTAGACTCTTCTTCCAAAAGTGGCCATATACAGCCAGCATTTGTCCAGGTATTTCTATGAAAAGAAAACTGCCATGTATTTCAATGGAAAGGAAAAAACACATATAATACTGTATTAATAGATGTGAAAATTCATTGTAGTGCCAAAAACTTACTACCAGTAGAAACTTCTAAATACAAATAACTAACCATTATTACATGGGCCCCAAATTTTCTTTTTATGAATTCATTATTATGGAACATGTTAACGTACTTATTTTTCTAGACCTTTAAAAAGAACACAAAAAGTTTTAACATATGGAACTGGAGAATTTTTCTTTATGAAAAATGTGTTTGGTAAGTACAATGGAATAGAAAAATAACACCCAATATTAATATTTAATGCAAATAAATCTTTTTTTTGTTGATAATACACTAAAGACACCCTGAGAACAGTGCCTGCCTTGTGATTATTTCTAAGGTCACTTAGAACTGGTTTGGGCTTATTATTTAGCAGCTATAGTGATGTGTTGCTTGGGGCTATAGCAACCGATATAATTGAAAATGTAGAAATACAATTAAAGTTTCACATTAATGAAATTCTCATTTACAAGTTCAACAGTAATTGGATGTTGTTAGATATAGAATGTTAGTGTGGCATTTATTAAATCAGATTTTATTACATTACCCTTTTTTGTTATTAAAAGACTAAGCACAAGTATTCAGAAATTGCTTGTCAAATAATCAAAAATGTTTACTTTTCAGTTTCTTTCCAAGTCTTGACATGAGAACAAATGCTTCATGTGACTATTTGAAAAAATGAAGTAATGTTATTACATTCTAAAGACGTCTTACCTCTGGGATTTTAAAGCATGCACACATATATTTCAAGGTTGGATATTAAGTAAGATGAACTTTTAAAAAACATTTTAGCTATAAACAGATACAAAGTATCTCTATTAAAGCATATGTTTGTGTAGCTGTATATGACTGTTTTCAGTACATGATCTGTGCAGCTTGGGTAAATAATAAATAGTCACAAGGCCCACAATGGTGTGGTCTCCAAAGTTTTTACTTAGGTATTTCTGTCATTAATCTGTGCACACTCATGTAGATAAACACATATAAATTATGTAAGTGTACTCCTATAAAGTTGGAATGAAGATTTAGTAATTCATCACTTAATTTTATTGAACTAATATATTTTGGCACCTCTTCTTTATAAAGCAATTTGTTAGGCATGACTACTATAAGAAGTACAACTTCTGGGTAATATAGTTTATTTGTCCATAAAATTGATGACATACTTGACTGGTTATCTGGGAGAACCATAGCAAAATCCAAAGTATTAAATATCCTCAAATATAATCACAGAAAAGTAGGCAATTATAAGATTTAAAGTTGTGTTCCAGAGATGACTATCCTTCAATATTACAGACAATTTTCCTGATACTAACACTAAGATTATTACATTTAGTTAGGCCTTTAAGACTTGACATTTTATATATATCTCTATATAATATATAGATAGATAGAATATATTATATATATTTCTACCTGCATACTAATAAAAGGATACTATAAAATTATATATAATATTAAAAAGTAAAATAAGAGCTATAAATAAAAGAATTTTTCAAAATTTATTTAACAGTGGTCTAAAAACAGATATGATGGTATTTGTGTCATTTTTATGAATCATGTTTTTTATTTTGTGGTACAGCAATTCAAATACTTAGTTCCAAATTTAGTTTATTTCCATATTTGGTTCTAATGCCAGTTGTAATTAAAAAAAAAAAACTTCACAAAGATAATAAATTTTAATTGCAAGAAATGTAATCCTTGGTTGTCCATACTAACTGTAGCACTTGTTTTTAAATTTCACCCTACAGATATGAAAACTTTTTGTCCAAATTTGTGTAGAACGTCTTTCTTGAAGTTATAGAACTCATAATCTATTTGAATGCAATGACTTTTAATGTTTTTATGTTTTTTACTAAATCATTAAGAACCCGAATCCTTTAGAGATTCCTACCCAAGTTAGAATATTTCATTCTTATTTTTTCATGTTTACAAGTTGGAGAGACTTTACAGTTAATAAAGGTATTTTCAAGAATAAAATTATATAATGATTAAAATATGTCCAAATATTTGTTTTCAAAATGTTTCCTGTACCTCATGCTAAGTACAACTAAAATCTCTGCACACACATATACAAAATCATAAAGGAACTCTAAAATACAGAAGGAGGCAGATTGACTGGGCTTCCCCTGATTTTCTTTTTGCCTTATATATGCGAGTATTGACCTGGAATAAGATGGCAATCTAGAAAAACTAACAAGTGTATATCATCTCTTTAGACCCTCAAAAAACAATACTGCTCTTTTCAGCTAACATATCAGGGAAAGAGCAGCCCAGCAAGACAGAAAGAGCACTGTTCCACTCAAATATCACAAAAAATATTGTGGTACCATCCCCATACACTCTGACAAAGGGAAAAAGTATGGAGCCAAAAATTATACTTTGTGAGACCATACTGAAGCACCTGTCACCCTTACTGGGGTGGTAACAGAGAAAGCAAGTATGAAGCTAGCAATGTCTCTCTTGCTTGCTGATAATGAAGCCACTCCCATATTATTGGTGGAAGGCACATGGAAATCCTGGTCACTGAGGGTGCTCCACTTGGCAATACTAAAGAGTGTTATCAGAAAGGCCTAGTGGAGAGTGAAGACTTTCCCTATGATCCAGTGATAACAAGAACACCCCACCATAGTGTCAGTGAAGACCATGGAAGGAAACTAAGAATATGCCTACATCCAACAATAATGAGGAGGCTCTGTACTGAGTATCCACAGAGGCTAAATGAAAAATTTTGACTTGCTCTTCCACCTGGCAGCAGCAGTGCAATCTCATCTCTTCCCCTGCTGGGGCGATATCAGAAAAAGCCAGCTAAAGCAGAAGATCTAAGTAAGATCCAAAGTCTTATATTTAACATAAAAATGTCTGGACTTCAATTAAAAAACTAACTCATCATCCCAAGGATCAGGATGATCTCAAGCTGGAAACACACACAAAAACAATAATGATATAACAACTGAGATACCAGAGATTTCAGAATTATCTGAACAATATTTTAATAGAGTCATAATATAAGTGTTTCAATAGGGAATTACAAACCCACTTGAAACAAATAAAAATCAGAAAGTCTCAGCAAAAAACAAAAAAGGAAAAGAAAAAGAAAATTTCAGTAAGGAAACAAGGGAGAGTAAAATGGAAATATTCGATAAAGAAATATAACAACTAAAATAGAAAGCTCAGTGGTTGTGCTCAAAAGTAGAATGATGAGAGCAGAGGGAAGTATCTATGGGCTGGAAGACAGAACAGTAAAAGTTACCCAATGTGAAGAACAGAAAGAAAAATAAACTGATGAAAACATCGAACAGAGCCTCATGAATCTATGTTTCCGAGTCTCTGAAGGACAGGAGAAACAAAGAAAGGAGAAACAAGGTGGATCTGGAAAAAGTATTAGAAAAAATAATCACAGAAATGGTCCAAATTTGAAAAAACACATAAATCTATAGGTTTCAGAAGGTGAGCAAAAATTAAATATGGTAAACCCAAAGAAATATACATCAAGACATGCCATGATTAAACTTCTGCAAATGAAAGACAAAGAGAAATTCTTCAGAGCAGCCAAAGTAAAGGTCACCTTTCATACAAGGGAAAAAAACAACTAGAATGACAGCAGATTACTCATCAGAAATCAGAAAGGCCAGATGGAAGTGACACAATCTATTTTCAGGTGCTAAATGAAAATAAGTGTCAGTATGAAATCCTATGCCCAATACAAATATTATTTAGGCATGAAATGGAAATCAAATCACTTTTAGAGGGAGAAGTCCTTAGCAAGTTTGACTCCAAATCTACCACAAAAGTTATCTAAATAGAAAAGAAAAAATAAAGAGGCAAGCCTAGAATATCAGGGAGGAAGAAAACAGGAAAGCAAAAATCAGGGTAAATACAATATGTTTTTCTTCTTTATCTTGAGCTTTCTAAATTATGTTTCATGATTCAAACAACAGTAAAAACACTGTCCAGTATGATTCTAAAGTATGTGGAGAAATATTTTAGACATTTGTATTAAAAACGGAGAAGGGTAAAGGAACTTAAAAAAGGTTAATACTTCTACACTTCTCTAAATTGATAAAATGATGCCATGGGTAGACAGTAAAAATGTACATATTTTACTACATATGTATTTTACTATATTCATATGTTAAATATGTATATACATATTTAAAACATAATACACATTATACATGTAATATATATCTGTTACAAAAAGCTATACAAAGCCATTACAAAGATGTACACTCAGGACAGTATGAATAAGTCACAGTGGAATTCTGGAATATTTCTCTCACAGTAAGGCAAGGATAATAAAACAACAAAAACACTGGAAGAACCAACAGAAAACAAAAATTAAATTGCATACTTATTCTCTAATATGTCAATGATTACATTAAATATATCAAAATGCACCAATGGAAAACAGAGAAGGATGTTGTGAATTTTAGGTAAGTGATATTTAAAGTCTAAACCAATGTCAGATGGAAAAATCCAGGAAAACACATACTCCAATGGTGCTCATTTTTCCTATTGATCTCCTGATGATTCCCATTGGCTATACCTATTAGAAATACCAAGAACAAGGGTATACATTCCAGAGAGCATGCAGATCTGCCTCCTGGGGCAGAAAACATGAAGGCAAATTGAAATATGTAATACATTAGTTAAACTGAAACATAAATATACATATTTCTAATTTCCCTTCCTACTTCCATAGGTATTATCTTATTAAAGCTGTAGAGTATGGGCACCCTATTCTGTATACAGCTCTAAAATATAGAGTTAGTTCCCTCTATCACTGCACTTACAGTCATCATGTAATATTTAATAGAATGAAACTATTTGGTCAATACATTTTTACCTATAAAACCTGCAAAATATTAATTGAATAAATATATTGCCTCTTTCTCTCTCTCTCTGTCTCCTTCTCACCACACACACACTCACACACATGCACACACAAACATACACCCATACACATACTACATATTCAACATGTGTATGAACATTACATATATGTTTATATAAACAGAAATGCATTTATAATATGCAGACTTGACAAGGTCATGGGAAAACACACATTGTAGTGTAATGGTTGTCAGTGTAATTAGTCACAGCTTGTCTTCAGATAAATTTGAGTGTGTGTGTGAATGTGTGAAAACTCAAATGATTCCATACTTTCTATAAAGTATATCTACATCTATAAAATTATCTTAATGATATGATTAAAAATATGTGCAAAGATTTTACTATAAGCATATTAAGGACTGTCATTTATGATTAAAAATATGAAAATTTAATAGTTATTCTATAATACAGTGCTGATGAAATGAATGTTTGTACATATATAGAACCAACTAGCATACTTATGAACAAGCAACCTGTAAGGTTAAGTAGGGCAAAAATCCATTTTACATATAAGAAAACCATGTCAACACAAAGTGAGCATCTTGCCCAAGATCAAGCTAATTTTTTTCATGGATAAAAATTGAAATGTGCTTTCTGGACTCCCATACCAACATTCTTTCTATCATATTATGTTTTATATTCATAAATATGATGATACATGATAAATCTATACTATTTCTCGAATGATTATATTAATATAAAATTTATATATACAATAAATATTTTTCTTTTCTAAAACGAAAGATAATGGTTCTACATAATGACTCTGACTTCTTGTAATGACTCTTCTACACAAGCCATGATTTAACTTATTGTTCAGTATAATAGACCATAAAATATTTTATGTAATTAAATTTAAATAAATTGCTCTTTATCTGGGTTTCATTGGTGTAGTTTAATTGGCTTTATTAGTGAAGACAATTTGTAATAATAGTTAAAGATGACTGTGTGTAACCTAATTTTTTTTACCATAAATATTGAACTGATGCTTTAACTGAATAATTTGATTTAGTGATTAAAAATAAGTCAGGGTAAATGTATAATTATATTATAAATAAGCAGATGATAATTAAAATAACAGAATTTTAAGTGCTTTCTTTTAAAAATATGTAACTGAATGTCATTCTGAGAAATTTTTGCATTATAACTACTGAGAAATAACAGAAAGCAAATGAATAGAAAATGACAAGAGACTAACCTACAGATATATCAAGATCTAAGTTAAGAATGAGAGTAGGGCAAGTAGTGCAATGACAGATCAGCAGTTTTCTCATATTTATCCTACCTAAGTTTAGTTGGGTGAGAAGTGGCGGAGAGGTGATAGACATTTTGATCATTAATTAAAAAGTTCTTCATCTTTTAACATTGTGTATTTTTAGTATTATTAGTAAATCCAAAAACTTTCACCAATTCTCTTAACATGAAAACTTCAACTATATTTTTAAAATTTGTTTATTTTTTTAATTGACGTGTTGTAATTGTACATATGTAAGGTACACAGTGTTTTTGATACATATATATGTTGTATAATGATCCTCAGGGCTGTTAGTGTATTCATTACCTCATGCATTTATCGTTTCTTTGTTTTAAGAACATTAAAAAGCCTCTCATAGCTTTTATGTAATGTGCAATACTTTACTATCAACAATAGTCACCTTCCTGTACTATATAGCACCGGGAATTATTTCTTCTATCTAATTGCAACTTTGTTCTCATTTATCAACCATTCCCTATCCTCTTCTCTACCCTTCGCAGCTCAACCGTTTCTGGCACCACTGTTCTCTTTCTGCTTCCATGAAATCAACTTGTTGTTGTTTTAGATGCCACATATTAGTGAGATGATGGAGTATTTATCTTTCTGTGTTTGTCTTATTTTATTTAATATAATATCATCCAGGCTCATACATGTTGTCAAAAATGACAGGATGTCATTCGTTTTCATGACTGAATGGCGTTCACTTGTGGACATACACTGCATTTTCTTTAACCCTTTACCCTTTGTTGGATATGATTCCATATCTTGGCTATTGTAAATAGTACTGCAGGAAACATGGGATTGCAGATAGTCTTTTTGCCATACTGTTTTGATTTCCTTTGGACATAGACCTAGTATTGGGATTGCTAGATGATGAGGTGGTTCTATTTTTAATATTTTGAGGAACACCCACAACTGTTTTCCACAATGGCTGTAATAGTGTACAATCCCAGCAACAGTGACTAAGTATTCCATTTTCTTCACATCCTTATTAACACTTATTTTGTCTTTGTAATAATATTCATTCCAATTGGAGAGATGGTATCTCATTGCACTTTCAGTTTGCATTTCCCTGAAGATCAGTGATGCATTTTATACTTTCGTATATTTTCATGATAGCAATTTTCATCCATGTATTTCCAGTTTTTGCAGTCTTTAAGCAGTGCAAAAACTGGATATACATGGATTTCTCGTGAGGCCTGTCTTGCAGCATGAATTCCCTCAGCTTTTGCTTGCCTGGAAAGATCACGATTTCTCCTTAATTTCTGCAATCCAGCTTTGCTGGCATAGTATTTTTGTCTGGCAGGTTTTTTTTTTTTTTTTTCTTTCAGCACTTTGAACATATCATCTTATTTTTTTCCTTGCCTGAAGGTTTCGGCTGAGAAATGTGCTGTTTAGTCTAATGAAAATTCTCTTATATGTGATTCAATGCTCTTTCCTTAAGCTGTTAGAATTTTGTCTTTGACTTTTGATAGTTTGATTATAATGTTGGATGTGTTCATCAAAGAGGACCTCTTTAAGTTGAATCTACATAGAATGGTTTCAGCTTTATATATATTTTGATATTCATATTTCTCTCAAGACTTTGGAATTTTTTAGCTATTATTTTATTAAATACACTTTTTGTACCTTTCCCTATGTCTCCTTCTAGAATTCCCATAATGCAAACATTAATTAATCATGTCACTTAAGTTTTGTCAGTTTTTTGTTATTTTTCATACCTTTTTTTCTCATTTTTCCTCTGACTAGGTTATTTCAAAGATTAGTTTTCAAGTTCAGAAATTATTTCTTCTGTTTGACCTAGTCTGATGAAGCTCTCAACTGTATTTTGTATTGCATTCATTGAGTTCTTCAGCCTCAAGTTTCTGTTTGGTTCTTTATTATAATACCTATTATTTGGTTTAATTTCTCATTCAGATTATATATTTTTTGGATATCAGTGGTTTCTCTGTATTCTGCTGAGTTTCCTTAACATCATTATTTTGAATTCCTTTTCAGGCATTTTGTAAATGTACTTTCCTTTGGGATTTGTTACTGGAAATGTACTGTGTTCTTTTGGGGGTATATTGCCTTGCTTTTTTATGTTTCTTGTGTTCCTTTGTTAATAACTGTGCATCTAGTGAAATAATTGCTTTTTCTAATTTTATAGAGTGGCTTTTTTGGAGAAACAGGCTGTTGGTAGGCCAGTGGGAGAGGTGAGATTGGTCACTAGGATGGCTGTTAAACTGAGCTTGGGCATGCAAAGGCAAGATTGGATTGGGCAGCTGTGCAACTGTCTCTCCTGGGAAGTGAGGCCACCACCAGACTAGCTGTCAGGCCACATATGAGTGCATGTGGCTCTCACAGTTTTGAAAGGCTGGGCAGTGGTCTGTCTGAAGAAGTGGGGCCACCTCTGGACCAGCTGTCAGGCCAGGCACAGATGCACTTGGGATTATCTATCTAGCCAGTTGTGCAGTGTGATTGAGCATGGGTATGGAAGGCTTGCCAGGTATTTGGTTAATTTCCTGCTGTATAGGTCCCCGTGTTTCCTGGGAATATGGGTTGCCACATTGGTATAGACACTGGGGTCTCAGGGTTTGTCCATCTGACCTAGGCTCCAGGCAGCTGAAGTCATGGTGCTATAGGTATTTGTGTGAACATGGTGGATTAACAATAGGGCCTCAGGGATTAAGAGTGAGTTGCAACTGGTCCTTAGGAAGAATGCACTCTAGCAGTGGGTTCAATTTCAAGATGGAGCCATGCTGTAGCAGCTTATGTTGTGGGTGCTCAAGGCTGGCTCCTACTCTGTGACATTGAAGGTGCATGAACTTCTACCTACTCTCCAAACTGAAGGTGCCTGATATACTGGGAAACCTTTCTGTAACAAGAATTCCTGGTGTTTGTCGCAATAATGGAGACTGCTAGGGATCTCTAGCTTAGATTTTAGAAAATCTAAAATAGAAAATCTAGCATAGATTTTCCTCATGCTAAGAAGTACTCCTTGACCCTGAGCTGATCTTGGTCAAGAGACAGTATGGCGAAGTCAGAATGTCTTGCTTCCCTCCCTATGTTGCTATCCTGGGATTCCATGCTCCACAAGGATTTTATTGCTCTCTTGGTACTTTCCAGTGTACTTACTCAGTTAACACCAGTCAAAATATAGTTGTTTATTCTTTTGTTTTGGCCTCTTTTGGTGGTGGTAAAAAGTGTCAGGTAACTGTAGTTAGCCATCTTGCCAAAATTATCTCAATGATATTCCTGAAAGAGATGAAATGGTTGTTTTAATAATATAAATTTCTAATATGTGGGGCAAGTTGAGTTGAACTGAAACATCTCCTATAAAAAATTACATTATTTTCCTAAATTATTGGAAAATACATTATTTTCCTAAATTATTGGAAAGTCATTGTAGACCATAAATATCCTTTTTCCCTGTCAGCTCCAGTTTACATACAAAGGATGTCTTAAAAATTTAAAATGTAATAAAATGACTTAAATAAAAGGCTAGTTTTTTCTCACACTTATAATAATGGAATAAAATATATGAATAAGCAGAGTATTTTGTACAAAATATTCTTCAGGTTTATCTAAAATCCTTTCCAAAATATGTATATTTCTTTTGAATTCATTTTGAGATGTTTTTGAATGTTTGTTAATTCTTATTAACATTTTAATTACTAAATATTATTCTTTTTTCAATATAGGGTATCCCATCTCACAAATTTATTTTTGCATAATTGCTTTTCATATGATGGGACAAAACTGCACATAGATTAAAGATAATTAAATATTAATTTAATAAAGTCTTTTTAGTGATCATGTTTATGCTTTTTCATTTAAACTAACAAATTATATGAAAATATCTCTACTCATATTTCTTCTCAATGACCTTTTTCAACTCTCACAAGTCATTATGATTCATATTTTTATTTTATAGCTCAGCATAACCCCTTAGCCACATTACTTAGTGATGCTGTGAAGAGTTCAAGAATAATTTTCTTCAAACTTTCATTGGCAAAAATTTTCTTTATCTACTTAAGCCCATGTTTATTAGTACTTTTTAAATAAAGAGAAACTATAAATATTGCAACATTTATTATGCTTTTTTTTTATAAGTTATACTGCATGATACATATTGGAGGAGTATTTCAGATGCTTTGTTAGTAACTACCAGAGTTTCACAACCTATGTCTAATGGATAGAATTCAAAGATTTCTAAACTTAGAGAGAATATTACATCTTTATTTTTACTGACCTATGATTGAAATTTAAAATTTCATTTAATTATACATGTAGATGACAAATAATGCAGTATTAATAGCATGTGTATCTTTTATATCACATTGTGGCAGATATATGGACATATTACTTACGATTATTATATTTCATAATTATTTCCCTAATTGCAGTCTTTCTGACTTCAGGTGCTTATGCAATGTTGAATGTGATTGGATAACTGTGGGGCAATTCTATATCTAGATTGGCTTCCAAAGGTTGAAGATTCACATTCTCACATTGAAGATTCAGACACCTAGATTTCTTTTCTCCATTTTATGCCTTCTGTTTTTTAATTAATATGTGGAAGGAAGTGAGTCAATATCTTTCCATCAAAATTTTTCAAGCATGGATAACTAAAGTGAGAATTGCTCTTACTCTTCATTAAAAATATTGAAATATGGATATGTGTAGCTGCTATAAATATAACATATAATGGGAAAGTTTAAATATATCTAACTCTTGAGAAAACTTTTTGCAAGTTATTAAATGTAACTAAAAATTATTGCTGACATATTATGCCTCAATATGAATTATTTTATCATGCTATAACTTCTAAGGTTCTTAATTTCCCCCTCCTTTTTGTGTGCATCATTTGTGTTATGAATTAATGGTTTAACAAACATGATTCATAAATAGTATTTGTGTATTACAATTCTGTGAAAATACTATGCACTTAAAATATAATTTTGTAAAACAATCTATAAAGAATATCAGAAATTAGAATAATTGTTTTTAGGAAGGTCTCAAAATATATATTTATTTTTTCCCAGCCTTCTACTTTAACCATATAATTTTATTTATACTGGGCCTTATGCTACTTTTATCAATGTTACATAATTTTGGAGAAAAATAATGTAACCAAAAGAAAGTCATCTGATCTATCACTTTCCTGTATGATGAATGACCTCAATTTTAAAAAGGCAAGAATAATGAAAAAATGGGTTAGAATGATAAAAGTATTTTGGAAAATAATATTACTAAATGATTGATAGATAATTTGGATGATTTAATCTCAAAGTATAATGATGCAATGTAGCTGATACAATAAATGACAAAAGAATAGCATACAGCAATAGATGGTAATGTGGTAACACATTGGACATTTAAAAAGATGCAGGGGAATAAGAAGATTTTCCCAAAGTTTGAGCTTCAGCCATATATATATTTTACTGGGTATTGTTAAAATATATTGAGCTATTATTTTGATATAAGGTCTTGCTATTTATTTTAAGACAGCTTCTGGAGGGTAAAGACAAGGCTTGACATCTAATAACAATTCATCATGTTCTAATGTCACTATTCTTAAAACAGACTTACTTTTAGTGTACATGGTTTAATGATTGAATTATTTTCAAATACCAAAGCCCGTCAGGCAACCACTCTAACTTGTAAGAAGCACATACCTAATTTATCCAAAACAGTTTTAACTAAAGATATACGTTTTTCAAATATTTTTTCTCAGTCTTTAGATTGCTGTTTCATTTTGTTGATTCTTTCTTTGGTTGTGCAGAAGTCATTATTGAATTTCTCTAAGAAAAAAATGCTATTGCTCTGAACAATGAACCATGAATAAATACATTGTATACTTAAAAACATTCAGTTTTGGTTATTATTAGAGTTAAAAGCCTGATATAAGACATAAATCATAATGACAGGTAAGCTATTATAAACACAAAATTTTATTTTTTTAAATTTTTATATATTTATTTATTTTTGAGATGGAGTCCCCATCTGTCACCCAGGCTGGAGTGTAATGGCACGTCCTCAGCTCACTGAAAACTCTACTTCCTGGGTTCAAGAGATTACCATGCCTCAGCTTCCCAAGTAGCTGGGACTATGCATGCAACCATGCCCAGCTAATTTTTTGTATTTTTAATAGGGACAGGGTTTCACGGTGTTAGGCAGGATTGTCTTGATCTCCTGACTTTGTGATCTACCAGCCTCAGCCTCCCAAAGTGGTGGGATTATGTGTGTGAGTCACAACACATGGCCAAATTTTTAATAAAAATTCTTTGATAATTACAATATTGAGCTAGTCATCAGCATATTTAGATAAGAAAGGATGTTATATACCAGTTAGCATAAATGTACAAAAGCAAGGAAGATTAGCCAGATGAGCTGTAGATTTTACATAGGTGAAATTGAGTACAAACTCTGTTCCTGAAATTAAAATTTATGTTAGTTTTATAACTAAAATAAAATTACATTTATCACAGGTTTATTTTCAGAAACATAACTCAATTTAATAATCTATATTTTGAAATATTTATACCTCTGTCAAACCCAGTCTTTACTTTTAAACTAAATAGAATTCTGTATTATAAATAGAATTCTGTATAATTCCAAGTAACTGATTGCTACCTCTGTGCTTTTAACATCTAAAAGTAATTTCTTAATTTCCACTATATGAATCTCTTTCTGAAATTTCAAGCTCAAGTGATATCCATGAAACCTTGTCTTAATATTAGAACCCATACCAATTCCTCTCTTCTTTTAAACTCTTTAATACAATAAAAGCTGTAGACATTTAAAACATTTCATTTTACTTTATTGTTTTTTTAACTGTTTTGTGTGTATACTTTGATTTACTACTTGACTTTTTTTATTTATTCTTAAAGAAGAGGAAAGTTTTAGTAGGGAAAAAGAAACCATGGTAAAGTAAGTGCAAATGTATTGAGAAAGCCATTTAACCTGGTTATGCCTTGTTTTTTCCTCTATCCAATGATTATAAGTTCATTGTTTTAGTCCATTTCACGCTTCTATAAAGAACTACTGGAGACTGGGTAATTTATAAAGAACAGAGGTTTAATTGACTCATGGTTCCACCTGCTGTACAGGAGGCATGGCTGGCAAGGCCTCAGGAAACTTACAGTCATGGTGGAAGGGTGAAGGAGCACAAGCACATCTTCACATGGTGGCAGGAGACACAGAGTGAAGGGAGATGTGCCACACACCTTTAAACCATCAGATCTCATGAGAACTCGCTCAGTTTCAAAGGAACAGCAAGGGGGAAATACACCCCCATGATCCAATCACCATCCATCAGGTCCCTCCCCCAACACTGGAAATGGTAATTCATCATGAGATTTGGGTGGGGAAACAGAGCCAAACCCTATTATTTATTCATCAAGGTTTTAGTAAAAAATGAATACATTAACACCTAGAACAGTTTCTGGCTCATAGCGAATAATCACAAAATATTAATAATTTACCCTATCTAGCCAAACTAAAATTCAAATGGAATTTGATCCTGCCTTTTCTCTGAAAATAAGATAAGAGTTGAGATATAAGTGAAGGGCTGATTATTGTACTGGGTTTGCCAAGATCAAGCATGGATCAATGATGGGCAGAGTCATGGCTGTGCAATGCTGTTTATTCAGAAAGAGAAATTGGACATGTAATCCTGTTAAGCATTAAAAGCTTCCCTTTAGCCATGCTGAAATAAGTAGATTAAAAAGCTATCTAAATTTGTTTTCTATTTGATATAGTTACATCTTGGGTCTTTAGAAACAGTAGCAGTTTCAGTGTAGGTCTCATCAGTAAATCCTCTGGGCCCTGGCCGTATTTTTGCCTACAAATTAATTTCCTTTAGTACCCAGTAAAGTACTGGGCTTAAAGTTAGTAACAATAGATTGATTTAACTGTTTAGTTGGTTTATCTTCAAATACCTTTGGAACAAAGCATTATTATCTATATTTTATATCTTTAAGATTTATCCTCCAAAGTGCAAAAAGTTATTAAAATAGCAGTTAAGTGTTCAATTTGACTTGCCATTATGAACTTCAAGAAAATTTTGCCTGGTTAGGACAACTCAGAGTTCCTCATGGAGTAGCATTACTGGGCATTCTTAAAAATTGATGCTTGTCATACCCAGCAATTTCTCCACATGTGTTCTGTTAATCACAAGGTACACTAATGAGCACCTACTCTATTAATCATTGGATTGCTAAATTTCTTCCAAGGCGTTATTGAAGGTAAGATAGGCAGTATCTAATTATTGTGTCTTCAAATATTCAAATAGCCAACAGTCAGGATAAAATCTCTAAGTAACAGAATTTCCAAACCATTGTTTAACTTTAATTTTCTTTATATGAGACTTGTATTGCTATTTTTCAAAGTAGAAAATGTTTTTTAGTTTCCCAAATTGAACTTTCATGATGTCTTTTCATTTCAAAGTACTGTATCTATTTTGTTGAGAGAAATAAAAAAAAAAAATGACCCTTTTTTTTTCTTTGGCAACAGCAGTAATATACATTATAATAGAGAACTTCAACCAGGCTACAAATGATAGCCTTTGGTCAAGAAATATATGAGATCTTTGTAAATTTATGGATCAAGAATTTAAAATATATTAGTTTATAAAGTAGCAAAATTTAATTGTCTGAAGAACTACCTGAAACTCATTCCTACATTAAGAATTGGGTGAGGCATGCTAGTCTTGTTTTGTTTTTTGTTTGTTTTTTGTTTTTTACATAGCAAATGGCAAAAATGACTTGTCTCCACACCTTTCCCTAATCCCTGACATGTAAAGTACTGTTTGAATATAAATTTTTACTTGAGGATGATGTGTGTCGATTTTTTTGAGGCCAGGAGAGTTCTATTTCAGGATTTATCCCTCCAGTGCCTTAAATGATATCTTAGTGCTCAGAAAGATTAATGCAGTTTCTAAAAATGCCAAAATTTCTCCCAGAGAACTATTTATTCTGTTAGATTGTGGCATTATCTCTAAAATAAAGGATATAAAAATCATCAATTTAAGGACATATATTTTTACCTCACAGATAATGAATCTATGTTTCCCACACATTAACTGAATTAAGATTTATTTCAACGTTTAATTTAAAGTGATTATTGAAATTATTTAGCCCAAATATTAGGCATGAAAGAAAGTTTAAGAGAGTCACATATTTCTAAATAAATGTCATCTTGTAATATGTCTGCTTTACTAATTTAAAAAAATTAGTCTGTTTTTGTTCACCCTTTCTTTATCATAGCCCTCATCACTGTAGCCCTTCCAATTATCCAACAAATTATTTCTTAGGTAAAAAAAAACAGTGATGGTTTTCATGAGAGATTTAATTAGGTTCCTGTGTACTATCCACAGTTTTGCTGTATAGTGTTGGAACATTTGCGTAGCTTATCATCCAGAAGCTGGCATTTCATGATGTGCTTGTGGACTGGATGCTATCTGCTACATGATGATCAGGAAAGAGGTAGAATCACCATCATTGTTGCATTCTTGCAGTTGAAGTTACTTAATAGTCTCTCCCTCTGAGATAATGGGGTTGCAGAATTGGGAATGCCCACTAAGCCTTTATCTGAACCAACAAGGCAAATCCATTCTCTTTCTTTATGGGTGTAAGTGTGGTTGCTTAAAGATACTGGCACTATCTGAAAATGTCCACCTCATTTCTCTGGAGAAAAATGAGTAATGGACTTGAAAATGTGGCAACTAATGTGGGTGTTGCCAGGTAGTTCTTTCTCACTTGTCTTATAGGTTTGAAATTTTAGTGGGAAGAAAGGCCATTATTGCCTACCAGGTTGTGTGATGGGTAAAAACTGGGTAGAAATCTTTTTATAAAAAAGTATGCTTTCAACATTCATGAACTAGTTTATATATGCCATAAAATTTCAACCCTAACAATAATTATCTACTCTGTATCAATAATTACACTGGACTATATTTAGTTTAATCCTTATAACCTATTAACAAGCTATTTTTATTTAATTTGATATTAAAAAGACCCAGGGCATAGAAAGTTAAAATCAGGTTCATAAGATGAAATTTAGGATTTAAACCTAAATGTATGTGGTTCCAAAGAGCATGTTCTTAACTACAACCCTACTCTTGCCCTTCCTCTTCTTTCAGAGGACTGAGATGTATGTATCTGAGCTGGGTGGAAGGATGGGTGAAAAGGGTGATTCTGGGAAATTCAATCCATTTCATCATGGAAGGCCTTTGGAATTTAGACTATTGAGTCTTTACAGTTCAAATAAAGAACCTTTGACCAAACAAAGGAGTGAGTTTTTTTTTCTTTTTTCAACCTTTAAGGCATCATATTGCCTCATCACAAATTATCTGCTAGAGAACAGAAAAAGTAGGAATGTCTTCCAGTTTACCGATCACACTTGAAGAAGCCTAAACAAAATAAGAAAAAAAAAGGATGTAAAAGAAAAATAATGGCCTGTCTTATTATTTCATATTATTTTTAAAAATCACATTAAATTTAGCAGAAATTTTTAAGACTTATCTAGTATGACTGAATAGAATGAATGGAGCAATATAAAGCAATCTGTTATAAATTTTATTTCATCTTCATAAATTTTCAAAAACGATTTCTGAAATTAAAAAAATTCTTTTAGAATAAAAGTTCATAGCAAACCAAAATATAAACATTTCATGAAAAGTAATATGTATATAAGATAAAAATATATTACATATTTTTGAAAACTTAAAGATCTTCACCAATATATTCTGCAAAAAAAAAAAAAAAAAAAAGGATTTCTTGGCTAGACGCAGTGGCTCACGCCCGTAATCCCGGCACTTTGGAAGGACAGGGCGGATGGATCACCTGAGGTCAGGAGTTCAGGACCAGTCTGACTACCAAGTTGAAACCCTGTCTCTACTAAAAATACAAAAATTAGTCAGGTGTTGTATCAGGTGCCTGTAATCCCAGCTACTGGAGAGGCTGAGTGAGGGGAATCACTTGAACCCAGCAGGTGGAGGTTTCAGTGAGCTGAGATTGCACCACTTCACTCCAGCCTGGGTGACAGAGTGAGACTCCATCTTCAAAAACAGCAACAAAATATTTCTTTATTACCACCACTTTAATTGTTCTGAAATTCTGAAACAACAAGAGATCTAGAAATACTAACATAAATATACCCCAGAAATTAATGGTATGCAAAAATTTTAGCCATATTCACATCAATGTCCTTTAAAGAAAAGGTCTGTTATTCTATAAATAGAGCACTGATTTTTGGTTTGCTAAAATAACATTCCCCTAGTTGACTTATACAAATTGTAATTTAGATGAATATAATTATTCATAAAGAAATGAATTATAAAATAATTAGAATATACTCAAGTGGCTCATATCTTTGAATAAGGAAATCACCTCAAAGCATAAAAGAATAGAAGGAAGCAGTAGAGAATGAGAAATGTGACTATTAAGAAATTTAGAATTTCTGCATGTCAAAAAATACTACAAAATTACAATGCAAGTGACAGCTTTGAGTCTGGAACTCCCAATGCCTGGAGTGTTCTGCCTAAGTCAAGCCTGAGATGCATTCACATACCAAAAAAGGCAGGATGAAGGGACCAGAGAGAGTTGAATCTGACGCTACTTAACAACTCACAGTTCTTAAATTGCAACAGTCACCATACCTGTAATAAGTGTGTACCTTCTGTTACACAGCAGCTAAAATACTTAGAAGAAAAATGTCAATGATCAGACAACTACCTCTGCTAAGAGAGAATCAGATCAATAAAAGATGTAATTATTTAATCCATCTTTCAAATCTCCACTAAATGGCTGTGTTTAAATATTACTTTACTTAATATATTGAATCAAACTTTCCAATTTTGAGATAAAATTGTATCTGAAACATTAGAATTCCCAAATTAATGATTTTGAACAGAAGCATAATGATTTGACTTGACAGTGTAAGCAAATGTTTAATCTCCTAGAAGTCAAATGCAAGAACAAAGTAAGGCAGACATCCAAAATTACATAGTCCAAAATCAAAATATTTTCAATGTGGTTTAGGATAGATGGAGAATTTCAACTTTATATTGGAAATAAAAATTACAAAACTCAAGTTTATCCAGAGGAAAATGGAAAGGAATGTGCAATGAGGACTAAGTTTTTACTTTTGTTCCTTAAATCTAAAGGGTCATAAATGTGTAAATGACAGGGAAAATTCCATATTTTTTCTTTTCTTTTCTTTCTTCTTTTTTTTCTTTTTCTTTCTTTCTTTCTTTCTTTCTTTCTTTCTTTCTTTCTTTCTTTCTTTCTTTCTTTCCTTCTTTCTTTCTTTCTTTCTTTCTTTCTTTCTTGTTTTTTTTTTTTTTGAGACAGAGTCTCTCTGTAGCCCAGGTTGGAATACAGTGGCACAATGTCACCTCACTGCAACCTCCGCTTCTCCGGGCTTGGTTAGAGCAATTTTCCTGCCTTAGCCTCCTGCGTAGCTGGGATTACAGGCCTGCACCACCACACCCAGCTAATTTAAAATTTTTAAATATAGACTGGTGTTTCACCATATTGGCCAGGCTGGTCTTGAAATCCTGACCCTGTGATCCACCCACCTTGGCCTCCCAAAGTGCTTGGATTATAGGTGGGAGCCACCGTGCCCAGACTCCATTTTTTTTTTTTTTACTATAATATATATTGAAAGGAAACTCCAGGTTTTAATACAAATCTTTTGAGAATTTTTTCAGCATTACTAATTTAATGCTATGTATTCTGGATAAGGTTTCATATTTCAAGGGTTCTCTATTCTTCTAGAAGCTGATTTATTGATCTGGAATTTTGAATTTGACTTATTTGACTTGCTGTAGAATTGTCATGTGCAAGAGCAGTGATAGATTGGAATTTTCACCAAGTTCAAATTTAATTAGTAAATTTGCCCTAAACAGTATAATGTTGAAAGGTAAATAGTTTCCATCTAATAAAAATGTGTCATATTTATTGGGCTACCGTAGTTACTCTAACTCAAGAATTAATTTAACTCAAATTCCTTCCAAATGCTGTTTTTTATGTCATCATATGGAGAATATTGAGGAATTGTAAGATGATCCATTTTGAAGGCATATTTGAATTTTTTTTGAAAAATAGGCAACATGCAGTAAAAAAAAAAGACATTGAGTATTTGTAATATAAAGACTGGAAACACACTGGCATTACTAATTTCAAATACTTTCTATAAGTATTTATGAACAGCTTTCAGAATCATAATGTCTACAATTGGAAGACTTACTCTATTAGTCAATATTTTTAGATATTTAAAAAATCAGTACATAGGCTAGAGTCAGGTTAATTTTGGAAAGAAAAACATGACCTATGCTTCTGGGAATGGGCAATTTGTTTTTAAGTTTTAGTTTTTAATTTGTGTGGGTACATAGTAGTTGTACCTATTTATAGGGTATCTGGGATATTTTGATACAGGCCTACAATGTTTAATAATTACATCAAGGTAAATGGCATATTCATCGCATAAATCATTTATTATTTGCTTTACAAATAAAACCTGCATGTTCCATGAAGTCTTTGGTTTACAGAGTTCCAAGCTGATGCTTACCTGTTTCAATGGCCAGTAGAGCCAGAGGGGTTTTACATTTCTAAAGAAAACAAATATTTTCTGTCTATGGTATCCAGCCCAGCAAGAAGCCAATCATGTCAAGTTCAAGATACTGTCTGTAATGAACATTATGCTTTATATTTTCTGCCCTTACCTGTTTTGTACTGTACATTGTGTTTGTCTAATTATGGTTCTTTGAAATGCGTATAGTATATTTTATTTATATTAATCACACAATGCAACTTTTAAAAAGCTGAAAAACAAAAATAGAATATAGGTTAAACTGCAATATATTTGATCAATAATAATTTGCAATATTTAAAATATTTATAAGATTTAAAATAATTTCAGTAACAATTGGGAAATAGGTAACATTTAAAAGTCAGCAATTCAAAAACAAATATTAAAGTCAAATTTTGAAAACTATTTAATTACACTAGATAAAAAGGAATTCAAACAACTATGAATTTCCATGTTTCTTTTCATCATGTTGGAAAAGATTCAAACCTGATAATTATATCAGTACTTACAAGAGTGTTATAAACTTGGCTTTTCCATCTATTGTTGGTAGGAGTGTGAAAATGCATAAATTTTGAGATAAATTTCAGAAATATACATAAAATGTTATAAACTTTTACACTTTTATTCAATTATTAAAGCCTTAATAAATAGTTTTTCTATGAAATAACAATGGAGTTTTATAATACATTTTTATATATGTTTTTAAAAGATGTACTTTTAATAAAAGTAAACTTTGGAAATACAAAAGGGAATTAACACAATTACTTCTACTACTTTTCAGAGAATACAGCTAAAATCATATTTTTCAGGAGTTGACATTGATATTCTAAGTTTAATTTAAAATTATGTATTTTAACAGAAATATTTACTTTTATCTCTTAGGCTAACATTCTTGGTTCCCAGGATATTTTGACATAATCACCTATTTGTTTTTCCTATAATATACATAAAAATGCTTTAAATTGACAATAACAATAATACTACTAACAATTAGATGTTTTCTGCATTTAAAATTTGTTTCTGTATACCTGCACAAGCATATGTTTGTCACAAATACATATCACATCAGTGATATACAGTCAAAATTTAGGATTTTAAATTCACTTGAAATCGTATTCTCTTTGTTTTATGTTGTCAATAATTTTATACACAGTTGGTTAACTGCTTTCAGTATACATTCATATTTTAGGAATTTGGGGACTTTTAAAAAAATTATGCAAAACATTCACATACTTCAAAAGTCAACATTAGCAATCAATATGTAAAAACTATTATGTAAAAATAAAAATCAATATGTAAAATTCTCACATCCTATTGTTTCTATCCTTTTCCTACTTCCTGTGTATATATGTATACACACACATAGGTATTCATACATATATATGGGAGTGTATATGTATGTATCTTTCCCTTCCTCTTTTCTTGCATGAAAATGGGTTTGCTATAAATATTTTTATAAACCTTGTTTGCTTTTTTTACTTAACAATAACCTATTATTTCATAGTAGAATATAAAAATCTTTCTTTTCTTAGTTAAATTGGCCACAATAATGATCTAAACAAATATCTGTGGTAAACAACAATAAATTTTGCTTAATGTGGTCCTTCGGTCAGCCGGGTCTTTGTTCAGCTGATGTTTTAGTTAGGTTGAGTTTGTGTCACTACTGATTGCAGTTAGACTTGCTCATGTTTCACAGTTAGTTGGAAGAGAAGATCAGCTGATCTTGGCTGCAGCAGTTTGTCTTTGATTCATATGTCTGTCACCTTTTTACTAGGACCAATAATCTACTAAGATGCAATTTTTCTCAGAACAATGGCAGAAGTGCCAGAGAACAACCGAAGACACACAATACGTCTGCCTTATCCTATTAGCCAAGACAATTCACATGGCCAAAAATAAAGTCAATGAGTAAGAAAACCTGACTCTACCTTTCTAGTGGAAGATTTTTAAAAAAATTATACTGTAGGTTCTGGGGTACATGTGCAGAATGCGCAGGTTTGTTACATAGGTATACACATGCCATGGTGGTTTGCTACATCCATCTCCCCTGCCCCCCATCATCTTCATTAGGTATTTCTCCTAATGTTATCCTTCCCCAATCACCCCACCCCCTGCTATCCTTCCCCTAGATCCCCCACCATCCCAACAGGCCCCAGTGTGTGATATTCCCCTCCCTGTGTCCATGTGTTCTCATTGTTGAACACCCACTTATGAATGAGAACATGCAGAGCTTGGTTTTCTGTTCTTGTGTCAGTTTGCTGAGAATGATGGTTTCCAGCTTCATCTATGTCCCTGCAAAGAACATGAACTCATCCTTTTTTATGGCTGCATAGTATTCCATGGTGTAAGTTACAGAACAAAGGAAGTAAATACAAAAAAGAGTAAAGGATTAGAAACACAATTTAATTTGTATAGTTTTTATTCTCTTACAGCTACAGAGTACTTCATTGTGTATATAATACCTTTTATTCATCGTCTCCCATTGAAGTCCAAATTGTGCTACTTTCAACCTTTAATTATTTAAAAATAATGCTGCAGAAAACATCTTTGTGCAATTGCCAAATTGTATTTTTTGCAATATGATGAAAATTTCATGGTGTAATACATGTTTAATTAATTTTTAATATACAAAATATTACTGAAACACAAGATAAAATTATGATTTATTTTTCTATTAGTCAAAAATATAGGGATTGATTCAAAAGTTTACAGCCTCAAAAAAGACTTTTATCTTACTCATAAATGCAGGCTGTTTCAAAGTTATCTTCTCTCAAATATCCCTTAAGTATGTGTGCAATAAATGGAAAAAGAATGTTTCCTATGACAGTTTCAGTAATTCTTAAGATGACACTACAGAGATTTAGAAAATTAAATATTTATGTATGAACAATATTTTGTTATAAAATGAAAAACATATCACTTTACACATTTTGTTGTGGCAATGGTATCTCTAAACAACAAGAAATGCCTACCAAATGATAAAAAGTATTTGAAAACATAACAAAAATTACTACAAATCTACTATAAAATGATATAAAATGAAGTATAAAATATAAAAATTCCAGCATAATTGATAGATTTGATATAACCAAAATTTGAACAAATCAAAAAGTTAAAAAGAGTAACAACTAAGTTGAAAATATACAAAAACAACTTTGTATTAAAATGAGGATGAAGCATTGCTTTTATACTATTACATTGTCAAATTTCAATATGTTTGATCACACAGTGTTCTAAGGGTGTAGGAAAAACTGTTAGCTTTCCTTGCTAGAAAAATAAATTGGTCTGAAGTTTGGAGAGGAATTTGGCAAAATTCATCAAAATCTGCAATCACAATCCTCTTTGATTTAGTAATTTTAGTTCTAGTTTTTATCATGTAAAATAAACCTTTGTATGAGGTTTTGAGAAGATGACTGAATAGGAACAGCTCTGGATTGCAGTTCCTAGTGAAAACTCAGAGGGTGAGTGATCACCACATTTCCAAATGAATTTTTATTGCCCACTGACCAGGAGATTCCCGGGCGAAAAAGCACCACAAGTCTCCAGCGCAGCTGTTTCAGCTGGTGCAGTGGGTCTCCACACAAATACTCACGTAAATCCGGGTGCCCTTTCAACTGGCGACTGGAATGCCTGAGAGACAGAGTTGTCCATTCAAATGAGGAAAAAAGGAGGCTGAAACAGGCAGCCAGGTGATCTGGCTCAGATGGTCCCACTCCGACAAACACCAGCAATCCGACACACTCTGGATTGAGAGTTTCACAACAAGCACAGCTGGGCCCAGGAGAGTCCAACTCCGTGAGGAGAAGGGCGTCTGCCATTACCAAGGCAGTCCACCACTACCAAGGCAGTATGCCATGACTGAGGCAGTCCATCATTACCGAGGCAGTCCGCCGTTACATAGTCCACCATTGCTGAGACAGGCCAACATTACCGAGGCAGTTCTAACTATACCCCTATAAACAAAACTGCAAGGAAGTTCACATAGCAGCTGGGCAGAGCCCATGACAGCTTAGTAACACCTCTGCTGGCAGACTGTGACTAGGCTACCTCCTCACTGGGCAGGGCATCTCTGAAAATAAGGCAGAAGCACGACAGGAACTTATACATAAGGCCCCACCTTCCCGGGACAAAGCACCTGGGGAAAAAAAGTGGTTATGAATTCTGCTGAAGCAGACTTAAACGTACTTGCCCAGCAGCTCTGAATGGAACAATGGAGTGACAGGTCACCACTTGAGCTCCTACAAGGGACAGACTCAGCAAGAAGCTCCCTGACTACCATATATCCAGAGACACCTCATAAAGGAGAGCTCAGGCTGACATCTGGCGGGTATCCTTCTGGGACAAAGGTAAGAGGAGAAGAAACTGGCAGCAACCCTTACTATTCTGTAGCCACTGCCGGTGATCCCCAGGCAAGAAGGGTCTGGAGTGGACCTCCAGCAGTCCTACAGCAGAGGGGCCTGACTGTTAGAAGGAAAACTAAGAAACAGAAAGAAATAACTTCATCATCAACAAATAGGACGTCCACTCAGACACCCCATCTGAAAGCCACAGGTAGTTAAATCCACAAAGATGAGAAGAAACCAGTGCAAAAAGGATGAAAACACCAAAAACCAGAGTGCCTTTCCTCCTCCAAGGCATCACAACTCCTCACCAGCAAGGGAACTAGGCTGGATGGAGAATGAGTCTGACGAATTGACAGAAACAGGCTTCAGAAACTGGGTTATAACAAACTTCTCTGGGCTAAAAGAACATGTTTTAATGCAATGAAAAGAAACTAAGAACCTTGAAAAATGATTTGATGAAATGCTGACAAGAATAAATAGTTTAGAGAGGAAAATAAACGCACTAATGGAGCTGAAAAACACAACACGAGAACTTTGTGAAGCATACACAAGTTTCAATAGGTGAATCAACCAAGCAGAAGAAAGGATATCAGAGATTGAAGATCAACTCAATGAAATAAAATGACTAGGAAAGATTAGAGAAAATAGAGTAAAAAGAAATGAACAAGGCCTCCAAGAAATATGGGATTATGTGAAAACACCTAATGTACGTTTGATAGGTTTACCTGAATGTGACAGAGAGAAGGAATCCAAGCTGGAAAACACTCTTCAGGATATTATCCAGGAGAACTTCCAGAACCTAGCAAGGCAGGCCAATATTCTAGTCCAGGAAATACAGAGAACACCACAGAGATATTCCTCAAGAAGAGCAACCCCAAGGCACATAATTGTCAGATTCACCAGGATTGAAATGAAGGAAAAAATGCTAAGGGCAGCCAGAGAGAAAGATTGGGTTATCCACAAAGGGAAACCCATCAGACTCACAGCAGATCTCTCGGCAGAAACCCTACAAGCCAGAAGAGAGTGGGGGCCAATATTCAACATACTTAAAAAAATAGCTTTCAACCCAGAATTTCATATCCAGCAAAACTAAGCTTCATAAGTGAAGGAGAAAGAAAATCCTTATGAACAAGCAATTGCTCAGAGATTTTGCCACCACCAGGCCTGCTTTATAAGAGCTCCTGAAAGAATCACTAAACATAGAAAGGAACAACCAGTACCAGCCACTTCAAAAATGTACGAAATGGTAAGGAGCATGGACACAATGAAGAAACTGCATCAACTAATGGACAAAACAACCAGCTAGCATCAAAATGGCAGGATCAAATTCACTCATAACAATATTAACCTTAAATGTTAATTGGCTAAATGCCCCAATCAAAAGACACAGACTGGCAAATTGGGTAAATAGTCAAAAGCCATCAGTATGCTCTATTTAGGAAACCCATCTCACATGCAAGGATACACATAGGCTCAAAATAAAGGAAGGGAGGAAGATTTATCAATCAAATGAAGAGCAAAAAATAGCAGGAGTTGCAATCCTAGTCTCTGATAAAATAGACTTTAAACAAACAAAGTTCAAAAGAGTGAAAAAAGGGCATTACATAATGGTAAAAGGATCAATGCAACAAGAAGAGCTAACGATCCTAAATATATACACTCCCAATACAGGAGCACCAGATACATAAAGCAAGTTGTTAATGACCTACAATGAGACTTACTCTCCCACACAATAATAGTGGAAGGCTTTAACATTCTGCTGTCAATATTAGACAGATCAAGGAAATAGAAAATTAGCAAGCTTATTTAGGACTTGAACTCAGATCTGGACCAAGGAAACCTAACAGACATTTAAGGAACTCTCCACCCTAAATCCACAGAATATACTGTCTTCCCAGCACTACATCACCCCTACTCTAAAATTGACCACATAATTGGAAGTAAATCACTCCTCAGCAAATGCAAAAGAATGGAAATCATAATAAACAGTCTCTCAGACCACAGTGCAATCAAACTAGAAAGAGAATTCAGTAACTAAATCAGAACCACACAACTTCATGGAAACTGAACAACTGACTCTTGATGTTGACTGGAAAAACAGTGAAATGATGGCAAAATAAAGATGTTCTTGGAAACAAATGAGAACGAAGACACAATGTACCAGAATCTCTGGGACACATTTAAAGCAGTGTATACAGGAAAATTTATAGCAATAAATGCCCACATGAGAAGCAAGGAGAGATTGAATATCGACACTCTATCATCAAAATTGAAAGAGCTAAAGGAGCAAGATCAAAACCTATCAGAAAACAAGAAATAACTAAGATCAGAGCAGAACTGAAGATGATAGAGACACAAAAAATCCATACATCAAGGAGCTGGTTTTTGGAAAAGATCAACAAAATAGACCACTAGCTAGATTAATAAAAAAGAAAAGAGAAAAGAATCAAATAGGTGCAGAAAAAAAAATCCATAAGAGGAAATCACCACAGATTCCACAGAAATACAAACCACCATCAGAGATTACTACAAAAAACTCTATGCACATAAACCAGTAAGCCTGGAAGAAATGGATAAATTCCTGGACACTTGCCTAAATCAGGAAGAAGTCAAAACACTGAATAGACCAATAACAAGGACTGAAGTTGAGGCAGCAATTAATAACCTACCAACCAAAAAATGCTGAAGTCCCGATGGGTTCACAGTTGAATTCTACCAGACATACAAAGAGGAGCTGGTACCACTCCTTCTGAAACTATTCCAAACAATCCCAAAAGAAGGAATCCTTCCCAGATCATTTTATGAGACCAACATCATCCTGATACCAAAACCTGTCTGAGACTCAACAAGAAGAGAAAACTTCAGGACAATATCCATGATGAATATAGTTGGAAAAATCTTCAATAAAATCCTGGCAAACTGATTGCAACAGCACATCAAAAAGCTTATCTGTCACAGTCAAGTAGGCCTCATCGGGGATGCAAGGCTGATTCAACATACAGAAGTCTATAAACGTAATTCACCACATAAACAGAACCAAAGACAAAAACCACATGAATATCTGAATAGATGCAGAGAAGGCCTTTGACCAAATTCAACAGCCCTTTATGCTAAAAACTCTGAATAAGCTAGGTACCGATGGAACATATATCAAAATAATAAAAGCTATTTACGACAGACCCACAGCCAATAACATACTGAATGGACAAAAACTGGAAGCATTCCCTTTGAAATCTGGAACTACACAAGGATGCCCTCTCTCATCACTCCCATTCAAAATAGTATTGGAAGTTCTAGCTAGAGCAATCAGGCAAGAAAAAGAAATAAATGGTATTCAATTAGGAAAGGAGGAAGTCAAGTTGTCTCTATTTGCAGATGACCTGATTGTATATTTAGAAGACCCCATCATATCAGCCCCAAATCTCCTGAAACTGATAAGCAACTTCAGCAAAGTCTCAGGATACAAAATCAATGTGCAAGAATCACAAGCATTTCTATACACCAATAATAGACTTAAAGATAGCCAAATCAAGAATGAATTGATATTTAGAATTGCTACAAAGAGAATAAAATACCTAGGAATACAACTAACAAAGGATGTAAAGGACCTCTTCAAGGAGAACTACAAACCACTGCTCAATGAAATAAGAGAGGACACAAACAGATGGAGAAACATTCCATGCTCATGTTTAGGAAGAATCAATATCATGAAAATGGCCATACTGCGAAATGTAATTTATAGATTCAATGCTATCCCCATCAAGCTACCAATGACCTTCTTCACAGAAGTGGAAGAAGCCACCTGAAACTTCATATGGCACCAAAAGAGAGCCCGTATAGCCAAGTCAATTCTAAACAAAAAGAACAAAGCTGGAGGCATCACGCTATCTGACTTCAAACTATACTACAAGGCTACAGTAATCAAAACAGCATGGTACTGGTACCAAAACAGAGGTATCGATTTTTCTGTTTAACAAATGGTGTTGGGAAAACTGGCTAGCCATGTGCAGAAAGCAGAAACTGGACTCCTTCGTGACACTTTACACTAAAATTAACTCCAGATGGGTTAAAGACCTAAATATAAGACTGAACACCATAAAAACCCTAGAAGAAAACTTAGGCAAAACCATTCAGGACATAGGCATAGGCAAGGACTTCATGACTAAAACACCAAAAGCATTGGCAACAAAAGCCAAAATAGACAAATGGGATCTAATTAAACTCCAGAGCTTCTGCACAGCAAAAGAAACAATCATTAGAGTCAACCAGCAACCAACAGAATGGGAAAAAGTTTTTGCAATCTACCCATCTGACAAAGGGCTAATATCCAGAATTTACAAAGAACTAAAACAGAGATACAAGAAAAAAACAAAAAAAAAATCCAAAAGTGGGAGAAGGATATGAACAGACACCTTTCAAAAGAAGACATTTATGAGGAGAACAAACATATGAAAAAAGGCTAATCATCACTGGTCATTAGAGAAATGCAAATCAAAACCACATTAACATACCATCTCATGCCAAATAGAATGGCAATCATTAAAAAATCTGGAGACAACAGATGCTGGAGAGGATGTGGAGAAATAGGAACACTTTTACACTGTTGGTGGGGGTGTAAATTAGTTCAACCATTGTGGAAGACAGTGTGGCGCTTCCTCAAGGACCTAGAAATAGAAATTCCATTTGACCTAGCAATCCCATTACTGGGTACATATCCGAAGGATTATAAATCGTTCTACTATAAGGATACATGCACACGTATGTTCATTGTGGCACTGTTTACAATAGCAAAGAGCTGGAACCAACCCAAACGCCCATTGATGATAGACTGGACAAGGAAAATGTGGCACATATACACTGTGGAATACTATGCAGCCATAAAAAACGATGAATTTGTGTCCTTTGTAGGGACATGGATGAATCTGGAAACCATCATTCTCAGCAAACTGACAAAAGAACAGAAAATCAAACACTGCATGTTCTCACTCATAGGCAGGTATTGAACAATGAGAACACATGGATACAGGGAGGGGAGCATCACACACTGGGGTCTGTTGTGGGGGGAATAGGGGAGGGACAGTGGGGTCAGGGAGGTTGGGGAGGGATAACATGGGGAAAAATGCCTGATATAGGTGACGGGGGGATGGAGGCAGCAAACCACATTGCCATGTATGTACCTATGCAACAATCCTGCATGTTCTGCACATGTGCCCCAGAACCTGAAGTGCAATTAAAAATAATAATAATAATTATATATATATATATATATATGAAAAATAGTAGAATAGTGAAAGCAGTACAGAGTTTCCATGTACCCCATAGCTTGATGCATTAGGAACTAAAGTCCATATATATATTTTTTGAGACAGGGTCTTACTCTGTCACCCAGGCTGGAGTACAGTGGTGTGACCATAGTTCACTGCAGCTTCAACCTCCCAAGGCTCAAGCGATCCTCCATCTCAGCCTCCCAAGTAGCTGGAAATATAGGTGCATGCCACCATCCCCAGACCAAGCTACGGGGGTACATGGAAACTGGCTATACTGCTTCCATCATTTTTCTAAAACTGTTCTAAACTGTTTTTTTGAGACAAGGTCTTGGTCTCAAAAGTCACAGTCTCTTGAGACAGTGGCACAATCGCAGACCACTGCAGCCTTGACTTCCCGGGCTCAAGTGATCCTCCCACTGCAGCCTCCCAAGTAGCTGGGATTACAGGTGCACACTACCAAGCCCAGCTAATTTTTTGTATGTTTTATAGAGATGAGTTTTTGCCATGTTGCCCAGGCTGGCCTTGAACTCCTGGGCTCAAGCCATCCACCCCGCCTCGGCCTCCCAAATCCTAGGCCTCGTCCCTAGGATTATAGGCATGAGCCACCATGCCCCGCCACCCAAATTCTATCCTTGATCCAGTTGCCTTAGTTTCTGCTTAATGTCCTTTTTCTGTTCCAGGATACCACATGGAGCATTTTGAGGAGCGCTGATCAGGTATTTTGTAGAATATTCCTCACTGGGACTTGGCAGATGCTTTTCTTATAGTTAGTCTTAGCTTTTCTGTGTTTTGAGGAGGAGGAACACAGCTGAAGTATCATTCTCAGCACTCTATCAGGCACGTATTTTCTCAAAATGACTTGCCACTATTGATGTTGACTTTGATCACCTGGCTGAGGTAATGTCTGTCCGTGTTCTCCTCTGTAAAGTTCCTCTCTTTCTTCTTTTTTCACACTGTACTCTTTGGAAGACAGACACTATGCACAGCCCACACTTAAGAAGTGGGGAGCCTGCTCCATCTCCTTGAGGATGGAATAGCTATATAAATTACCTTGGTCTGGGCACGGTGGCTCACACCTGTAATCCCAGCACTTGAATGGAGGCCTAGAAGGGAGATCACTTGAGGTAAGGAGTTTGAGACAAACCTGGTCAACATGGTGAAACCCCATCTTTACAATAAAATACAACAATTAGTTAAGCGTGGTGGTGTGCACCAGTGATCCCAGCTACTCGGGAGACCGCGGCTTGAGAATCACTTTAACCTGGAAGAGAGGTTGCAGTTAGCCTCTCAGAAAAAATAAATAAATAAATAAATAAATAAATAGATAATCTGGAATTATTCTGCCTGGGACATTTGTCTCTTCTCTCTTTATTTATCTGATCATTTATATCAGTATGGAATCATGAGTATTTATTTCATTCTTTGCTTTATTTCATTCTTTGATTTCTAATACAATACTACTTTTTTGGGGCTCAAATCATTCTGGCTTTGAACCCTGGGAGCTTTTTCATTGGCTCATGTGTCCCTCTGAGATACCCCATCACTGTGGCAGTTTTATTTTGTTTAGCACCTCCTCACCCTGTGACCCTACCAGATGCTTCAAGTTCCTCTCATCTATTTCCTCCCTTGGTACTAGAATAGACATTTGTTCAAGAAGCCTGGTTCCTTTTATTGGAGAATGGTATTTATTGGAGAACGGAGATTTGGGCACTACAGGTTTGTTGCTACTGGGGTGTCCTTGCTCCTAGGCTCTCTCCGCTGACAGCCAGGATTAGTAACATGTGTGTTACTAATCTGCATATATCTATAAATACTTCTCTGTGTAGCCATCTGTATCTGTATTAACCTAAACGTGTTCATACTGATTCCTGAAACTCTAACGCACTGCCACATGGATCACTCTAGCCTTGCCTCTTTTGCTGACCTGTAAACCTCCCTCCCCCCACCCCATCCACTACTTGATGAGTTTCAGTAAGCATGTGAGGTAGTTAGTTATGGAAACCATTTTCAACCTATATATAAAATGGCAGTTTTGTCTGATTTCTTCTAAATAGAAGACGAGTGTGAAATGGTAACATGGTCTCCGTAGGAGTCACATCGATGGACCATGGCCAACCGTATTATTGAGTATTCATGCGTTCATTCATTCATTCATCCATCTATTCATTCATTCACCAATGAATGAGTAAAGCATTAGGTATTCAGTGCATCATCCTCTCCTGGGCTTCCCCTACCTCACTAGCCACTTCCTCTCTGTCTCTTGGGCAGGCCCCTCCCTGCCCATCCTCTGAAGGTTGCACTGTCCCCAGCCTTCTCCTCTTCTCGGTCTTCATAAGAATGCCTATTATTCAATCCCATAGCTTCATCTATCAGCTAAAAACACTCCCAGCTCACCATGTTTCATCTCCAGCCGTGATTTCTCACCCAGGATGCAGACTCTGGTGTCTGATAAACATCTCAAACTCATGATGGCTAAAACAGAACTTTCAATTTCCCTACACATTTCAGTGGTTCAGCCAGAAACAAAGAATTAACTTATCATTCATTCATTCCTCCCTTTCTCACCTCCTGTAATAAATACATGAGCAAGACCTTTTTTATCTCTGAATTATAGCCTCAAGCTCACCACTTTCCACCACTGTTAACTTCCATCACCCTAATCCAAGCCTAAACTAACTCAACGACCCCCTTGCTTCTCTCCCTGAATTCATTCTTGCTTCCCAATAATCCAATCTCCTCAAAATTTAAAGCTGCAATTGTTTAAAAACATACATCAGATCACTCCTCTTTCCCTACTTAAACCCTCCAATGGCTTCTGTTGCAATCAGAAGAAAGTCTAAACTCCTTCCCAGGACGTCCATGTAACCTGGTCCCTGCCATCTTTCTCATCTCTTCCTCTCAATCACTTGGCTGTGGCCACCCTGGCCTCTTTGCTATTCCTAAAACTCATGGAGCTCACTTCTTCCTTGGGGACTTTGCACTAAGGTCCCCTCTGCCTGGGCAGCCCTTCCCCTCCTCAGGTCGCAGCTCAAGTGCTGCCTCCTCAGAGAGATCTTGTATGACACCAATCATCCCCTGTCACATTGCCTTGTTCTGCTTCTTTCTTTCATAATACCTGGCATTATTCAATAACTTCTAATGTGCGTGTTCACCATTCCTCCTCCATCAGCCCTGAGCACCTAAGAGCTGAGGTCTGGTCTCTCTCACACCACTAAATCCCCAATACACCAAGCAGAGCAATGAATTAATGATGCCCCCCAAAACCGAACTTTACAAAGTGCCCACCAGACAAGAGGTCAGAAAACATTGTCTGGGCCGAACGTAGTGGCTCATGCCTGTAATCCCAGCACTTTCGGAAGCTGAGGTGGGCAGATCACCTGAGGTCAGGAGTTTGAGACCAGCCTGGCCAACATGGTGAAACCCTGTCTCTACTAAAAATGCAAAAAATAGCCAGGCATGGTGGCAGCTCCCCTGTAATCCCAGCTATTAGGGAGGCTGAGGCACGAGAATCACTTGAACCCAAGAGGTGGGGGTTGCAGTAAGCTGAGATCACACCTCTGCACTCCAGCCTGAATGACAGAGCAAGACACCGTATCAAAAAACAAAAACAAATAAAAAAAATATTTTCTGTAAAGGACCAGATAGTATTTTAGGCTTTTTAGGCTATCTGGTCTTTGCCACAATTATTTACCTCTGCCACTGCAGGGCAAAAGCAGCCTTAGAATGAATGGGCATGGCTATGTGTTCATGACACTTTATTTATAATACAAAACAGTGGGCCACATTTGGCCCAAGGGCCCTAGTTGGCTAACCCCTGCCTTAGCCCAGTCTAAGTGTTGAACATCATCTGTGTAATCAGTTCACAGTGAGGCATTCTCTGCTGTCATAATTACTCATCCAACGAATTACTCATTCAACGAGTATCAGTCGTCAGTCAGGTGAGGCATTCTTGAAACTCTGGGAGGCAAGAAGGAAAATGTTCTTTCTCCACACCCAGGCCCACTCCAGTCCATGAAAAGGAAGTAAGAGAGGCAGGCTGCGAGTTTGATCACCCGGCGGCTACCAGCCGCTTCCCCTCAGCTCGAAGAGCAGAAACAGAATGAACATGCAGCAGCTGCCGGCTTCCGTCCTCTTGCCAGCTGCCTCTCTTGCAAGATTAGACAGGGAGGGGCAGCTGCCAGTCTCTGGAGGCACTGATTCTGCACAGAATTGAGGATCACTTGTTCCACTGCATTCATCTTATCTTACAGAATCTTCCCATTCCAAAAAGCACACGTAAGAAGGGCTGCTGTTTCATTCACACAATGACATATTGCTCATCTGAAAGAATATGTAGATGGATGCCATCTTAACCCAGGATCACATACATGTCAATTACATCCCCTCTATTGCTGTAAGGTGCAGCAGCAGGGGTGTAATTGAAATGTTTGTGATCTTGGCTGGACATGGTGGCTCATGCCTATAATCTCAACACTTAGGGAGGCCAAGGCAGGAAGACTGCTTGAGCCCTGGAGTTCAAGACTAGCCTGGGTAATCTAGTGAGAGCTCATCTCTACAGAGATTTAAAAAAAAAAAAAATTAGCCAGGCATGGTGGTGCACTCCTGTAGTCCCAGCTACTCAGCAGGCTGAAAAGCACAATGATCCCTTGAGCCCGGGAGATCAAGGCTGCAGTGAGCTATGACGGTGTCACTGTTCTACAGCCTGGGCAACAGAACAAGACCTCATAAAAGAAGTTCATAATCCAACCAAGATCCCGCTATTGTAACATGAAGCATAAACACCTGCCCCCACTGAAAAAGTACAGAAGAAGAGAGTCTTATCATATCTTCCCCAACCTTAGCAAGTTCCAGGGCAGGAAAAAGAGTCTTGCCACCCCAGCACACAGTAGGCCCACGGTAAAATGAGTATCTCCCTTCTCTAGGCATTTCATGGTCATGGTCATATAGTCAGGTTCATTTTGCTAATGAAAGAGAAAGCTAAAAATGGAGGGTAATTTTGACCAGGGCTTTTCTTTTTTTTTTTAAAATGGAGTCTCACTCTGTCGCCCAGGCTGGAGTGCAGTTGCATGATCTTGGCTCACTGCAACCTCTGCCTCCTATGTTCAGGCCATTCTCCTGCCCCAGCCTCCCGAGCAGCTGGGATTAAGGCAAAGGCACCACACCTGACTGATTTTTGTATTTTCAGTAGAGATGGGGTTTCACCATGTTGGTCAGGCTGGTCTCGAACTCTTGACCCCATGATCTGCCTACCCTGGCCTCCCAAAGTGCTGGGATTACAGGTGTGAGCTACCACGTCCGGCCTGAATAGGCCTTTTCATCAAATTTTGAAAGGAAGTGGAGCTGACTTCTCTTCTGTTGCTTTTGCCGACCGACAACCACTTGTTCCTCTGGGTAATACAGCACTGAGGCACAGGGGCCATCTGTCACATGAGCATGGGCATGGCTTGTGTGTGGCCAGGCCCCAGCGATTTTGCAGAGGTTGCTCCTAAGTCCTTCCTGCACCCCAGGACTGGCATGTGATGCCGGGGGATGGAAGGTGTCCTGCTGGGTCTGCAGATGGGGGCAATGTAAGGCCCGACGTTACCGGATGCAGAACCCATAGGCAAAAGCCAGCTAACTCCCCTCTCCGTTCCCTGCCATCTCCACTTCTGTGGATGTGTACCCGGTATCTGCCTCTGCCCCTGACTCTGAGAGCAGTGACTGAAACTCTCTAGCCCCGGTTGAAAGGATGAGCCTGTCCATTTCTAGCAGAGTGGTCTTTCAGAAAGCTGATTCCTGCCAGGCGTGAAGGCTCACGCCTGTGATCCCAGCACTTTGGGAGGCCAAGATGGGTGGATCATGAAGTAAGGAGTTCGAGATCAGTCTGACCTACATGATGAGACCCCATCTCTACTAAAAATACAAAAATTAACCAGGCGTGGTGGCAGGCACCTGTAATCGCAGCTACTCAGGAGGCTGAGGCAGGAGAATCACTTGAACCCACGAGGTGGAGGTTGCAGTGAGCCGATGTTGCACCACTGCACGCCAGCCTGGGTGACGGAGCAAGACTCTGTCTGAAAAGAAAATAAAGAAAAGAAAAGAAAAGAAAGCTGACTCGTGAAACAGTCTTGGGAAACAGAGCCAAGAGGTGGAAATGGAGCCTGGGTCCAGCTATAAATAAACCCAGTCACTCCTAGATTTTTCTGTTACTTGACCAGAGATATGCCCCATTTTGCTCAAGCTGGTTGGAGTTACTTGAAACCAAAAGAGTCTTAATTAATACACAACTAGAAATGTATTCATGGTCATTGCCCATTCATGTGACAGACATTAATGGAGCACTGTTCCAGTTACCTAATGTTGCATAAGTTACCCCACAACTTAGAGGCTTCATACGGATGTATGTCACATTCACAGATTCTGTTGGTCAGGAGTTTGAGAAGACACAGCAGACTGAACTTCGTTTTCTGCTTTTTCTTTCTTGGAAAGAGAGGACACAGCTTGAGGTCAGCACTGATTTGGGACTGTGCGTAAGGCAAATCAGTGCTTCACTGTCACCATGTTTTTAAGCTTTCTAAAATTAAAACAGCTCATTTTAGGGGGAAATAAAGAACCTGGGAAGAGCTCAGCTGGGCAACAATGACCTGGAGTCTCTTGAGTGGTGGCAGTTGGATGTCAACTGAGCTGCAGTCATTAGAAGGCTTGACCGGGGCTGGGGTATTTATTTCCAAGGTGTCTTACTCAGATGGCGGCAAGCTGTACAGGCTGGGGGCCGGGGGCCTCACCCCTCCCCACAAGACCGTCTGAGCACCCTCACACAAGGCAGTTGGCTTCCCAAGAGCCAAAGTGCAAGGCCTGTTACGACCTAGCCTGAGAAGTCACACATCATCATTCACTTCCGCCACTTCCCACTGGTCGCACAGAGCCAGCTTGATTCAGTGTGGGAGGGGACCACACAGAAAGGCAGTGTGGATCCCTGGGGGCCATCCTGAGGCTGGCTGCATACCACATACACCTCCCACAATGCCAGGGACTGGACACAATGCCCTTGACCCCTACTGAACACTCAGCCTAAACAGAAGGCAACCAAGCAAACATCCCCAAACTTATCCCAACTCCTCCCTTAGGGCAGCCCCAGTTTTTAAGTAAAGGGAATCATGCCTAATAATTATTCCTATTAAGAAACAAGATCTCAGGGTTTGGTCATGCAGCTCTTTGGTTACAGAAACAACGCTGATAGAATCATCAAAGGTCCTCTGCCATCCTAACCCCTAGCCATGACCCCGTCCACTGCACACACTGCTCCACGTCACTGTGCCTTTCCTAACTTTACTACAGCTTCTGCCTGCCTCTCCTGTACATCCACGTGACATCCATCTCTGATCCTCTGAGGCATCCCCAGACAAGCTGGCATGTGACTACATCATCTCATTTCATACATCCAGGGCAGAAAAACATGGCAGTTAAGAACTCTTGGACCTGGGTTCAAACCCCTGCTCTGCCACTTGACAGTTGCAAGATTGTTCAGTCTCAGTTTCTTTCTCTGAAAAATAGGGCTGAAAGCATACCTGCTTCGTGAACTCATGGAGCGTCCACATGCGTGCAAGGGTGCGGCACAGTGCCTGGCACACAGTAGCTCAAGAAAGGCTGGTTGTGCCCGCTGGTGCACTTGATCCAGAGAGGCAATCATTCATTCATATTTTTCTTATTTCCTGAATCCTTGTTTCTCACAACTAGGCCATGAAAGTTAAGCACAAGGACTGCCTCTTCCTTCAGCCATCTCACCAACCCTTCCACATACACACGTATGTGCACAAACACATACACAAACACACACACACCTGTTCTAATGCCACCTTCAGCCCTTGCCATCTCCTGTAACCCCAGAAAGGAAGACTGAAGTGAAGCCATCGCCTTAGAATAGCATTGCCCTGGCCAGCTGTGGTGATTCATGCCTAGCATCTCAGCACTTTTGGAGGCTGAGGCACAAGAATCACTTAAGACCAAGAGTTCAATACCAGCCAAAAACAAATAAAATTAAAAAGAATGGCCCTGCTCTAAACTCCTTGAGGTGTCCTCGTCAAGGATTTATGGTTGTTTTCATGGCCATTTTAATAGGCAGAAATGTGCACAGAGCACAGTGCCCCAAGAACCCACCATCTTAGACCATTTTTCTTTTTTAATTCCTCAGCAAACAAGTCTGTCGCATATGACTTTTGTCCCATTCAAAATCCTGTAACAGGTCGGGCATGATGGCTCACTCCTGTAACCCCAGCACTTTGGGATGCTAAGGCTGGTAGATTCACATGAGGTCAGGAGTTCAAGACTAACCTGACCGACATGATGAAAGCCTGTCTCTACTAAAAATACAAAAATTAGCTGGGCGTGATAGCAGGCCAGCTACTCGGGAGGCTGAGGCAGGAGAATTGCTTGAACTTGGGAGGCGGAGGTTGCAGTGAGCCAAGATCAGGCCACTGCACTTCAGCCAGGACCACAGGAGCAAAACTCCATTTCCAAAAAAAAAAAAAAAAAAAAAAAAAACCCAAAAATTGCTAACATTAATGTTTACTTCTCACAGAGGAATCAGAGGAGTTCTATCCTGAGATTGCCAGAAAATGATGAAAAGAAAATTACACACAAGCAAACAGGCCTAGCTTTCAAATGGACTGAGAGTGACCCACCGAAGTACCACCAAGGCCAAGGGTGACCTGCAGCCAGTGACAGGGAAAGACTGCCACTTACTGGCAGCCTCCGGAAGTGGAGGGAGCATATTGAGACACTTAACTGTATCTTCCACAAGCTCTTAACCTTTACACCCTGTCACTAAAAACTCCATTAACATTTAAAAGGGATGTTTCTGGGTGTCCACTTGGAGTAAGAGTTGGAAAACACTCCAAGAAATGGATTCTGCATTAGTATCACATCTGTCCCAGACCTCTAGCACTGTTCCCTTTCTTTCCACAGTACCAACACCAAGCTAGCTCATAGGTGGGAACTGGCCAGCCCTGTGGTTGGCCCCCAAGAGCCAAGGAGTGTCCCATGCTGACCCTCTGCATTGGCAATTGCAACAAAAACTTTTGCCTCATCTTCCCTCTCTCCATTCTTTGTCCCTTCGGACTCTGCTCACACATCACATCCAGAAAGCTCCCTAAGATCTCCAGTGGGATGAGAATTCTGCTCTGTGCTCCTGTGGCACCCCATGCTTCCTCCACCTGGAGGCCCTCGGCTCACTGCATTATGCCATCTACTTACTGGCTTGCCTTCTACCCAGCGATGGGCCATGCGCTGTGAGGGCATGCACTGGGTGCCCATCTATTCGTTCCTGTGTGCATGCCTTCATTCATTCCTTACTGAATGCCCACCACATGCCAAGCATTGGGGTATGAAGAACAAGGTAAACGAAGCCCCCCGGCCTCTCCTCACTTGCTGTAGAGTGCTGTTTACTCTACTCATCCTCACATACCCCTGCCATCCTATGTGGCACTCAATACATGTTGGATGGATGGATGTGCCCCTCCTTCAACATCACTGAATTAACTTAGTAACTTCCTGCGAGGATTATGTTCTTGCTGTTACGCCGCTGTGACTTCCTCTGGATCTCTCATGTAAGCCGGCGGCCTTCAAGCCTCACCCAGCCTACAAAGGCATTTTGTTTGGCCCAAGTGTGTAGTTTTTTAAAAACACTGCATTTGTGGCTTTTAAAACTGGGAAAATTTCACATAAATCTTTTTCTGGCTTCTCTAGAAAAATGAATGCACATTTCTTCACAGCAGGGGTAAGCCAGAGCTGAGTACCTAAGCTTCCTTTAGACGCGGTGGGCACACTTGAATTTGCCACAATCCCCACTCTCTCCGAGTTTTTTATCACCGAGGCCAAAAGCTGCTGAGGATCATCTCAGCTGTGCTGGTGTTTCTCTTGCCCCAGCCAGCTTCACTTAGGACTGTGAGTTGCTCTACATGTGGTTCAACTGAAGACCCCAGGGTTACACGCACGTCATCCAAGAAATACATCTGAGATGAGCTACAACACAAATGAATGGGTAATTTTATTGATTTTTACCTCCTAGCATAGCATCCTAACAGTGGATACAGGTTGCTGTGGTTTCCAGCAGGGATCTCTGATGCAAGGGAAGTGAAGAAAACAGGTAAATTCCAAGGGTACCTCACCATGGAACCAAATGCTATGTCGACTGGAACTCTTCTTGCAAATGAATGCCGAAGATCAAGAATGACATTCTCACACCACCAGCACAGCTTAAATACTTCTTTGACAAAAATAATAATAATAAATTATATTCAACTCAGAAAATAAATTCTTTTCAGCAGAGTGACAGGAGGGTCCATTCACTGCATTGCACGAGGGCCATACAGAGGGTGAGGATGGGCGCAGGCTGCCACAGTGACAAGGGACGGGGCGTGGGGCCAGCAGCACAGGCTGAAGTTAGCTGATGCATGCTTTTGGCTTTCATCCCACGGGTGGGTGGTGGCCGGACCCCTGGCTGTGGCCTGTCCCAAGTGAGACTGCAATGGCCCCCCCTTCCTCCTCACGTCCGCCTTGTTTTCTGTTTCTTGGCCTGTCTCTTTGCATCTTCTGGGCCGCTATTGTCAGAGGCTACCTGGCCGAGTGCACGGACTCCCTGCAGCCGACTTGTCAACTGCAGCAGCAAAGGAATGAGCTGGAAAAGAGAGAAAGTGTGAGCGAGTGGGGTGCAAAGAGGAGGCTTCTGCCAGATGGACAGCGGCGCCTCACTTCTCAGCATACCTTCTTCAGATATGATCAGCAGCTGCCACATGCTAATGCGTGGGTTTCAGTTCATATGGGGCAGGCCTCTGTACTAGTGGGTCACCAGGGATAATGGGCTGGCCTCTCCCTGGGACCAACACGTCCCTAGACGTACTCCAGGTTTAAGGATTAGGAAACATTGCAGAGGTTTACAGCCTTGAAAAGAGGCCTAAGACTGGACCTGAGGACTTCACAGGCCCTCCCAACCCTGAAATGCGATTTCTGTGACCCTGGACATCCTCTGCTATCACTCCTGCAGCTGTGAGGACTCACTCTCCCTGACACCCCGCCATCTCCTGAAGCCTCTGGATTTCCTACCTTGTCATGGTTGTAACCGGCCAGCAAAACCAGCAGCGTCAGTGGCAGGGCAATGTAGGATCCTTGCGCGATGTCCTGCTCAGGCAGCTTCCTCTGCAAACACCGAGAGCCCCGTCACTCCTCACCAAGGCCGCATGCTTGTCGATTATCCACAATGCCACAGCCACCACCCACCCAGTCTTCTGAACTGGCTACGTGAGGACACCCAGGGGCCCTCACGATCCAAATTCTTTCTATCCAAAGGAAGGAACCAAAGTGATTTGGATACTTTTCCCCACGAATCCTCTTCTGCCCAAACCCTCACTATTTGCTTCTGCAACTCAGGAACAAAGAGATTTCAATGACAAGGTATTCCACAGCCTCTGGATGCTCCTCCAAACTGAGGAAATGAAGAGATGCAGCTATCAGGGAGTCCTGGTGGTTGAAAAGCAATTGGGTCTCAGGTTGTTGAGTCCCAGCAACATGCAGGGACTTAGTCCCACAGGGATGTATCAAGAATCTGCTGTTCTAGGCCCAGGGCACACAGTGAGGGCAGCTATTCCCAGCCAGCACAGCCTACTGAGGAAGTGCTGGGAACACTGTGGACCCCTCGGTGGTGACTGAGCAACCCCAAGCTTCTGGAAGAACTGTCCAAAGCCCAGCTATCTGAAATCACAAGAAAAAATTGTTGTTGATTTTTAACTTGTAAATTCTCTTAGAATTTGGTTTCCCCAAAATGAGTTATTTGCTCATTTGAGATGCTTGTTACTTACTGTATCAATTATATCTGAGAAAATGAAGAATAATGTGAAAAGTTAAAATGTAGCTTGTAACTTTGGCTCTGCTGAGCTGTTCTTGTGAAAACAGGAACTTGGTGTAAGAGACAAACCACGTGGCCTGACTGCCAGAGAGAGATGACAGCATGTAATAAGCTTCTCGTTGCAGAGAGCCTATAAACGAACGTGTAATGGAGAGGTTTATTACCCAGATTTCTTTCCCAGGAAGGCATATTGATTACAGCTCTGAAAAGGGAACGTGACCCTTATGGAGACCCTATAAACAGACGCATGAGGGGCATCTGTTGTGAGGAAAAACCTCTGTGGTGGAGATTAGGATGTAAAAGCCTTTCTTCTCCCACTGCTCCCCCAGGCCTGCATGGGGGTCTCCCCCCTCGCAGTTTTTGTGGTCAGGCTGGCTGTCCTGTGTCAGAGCCTGCTCCCCTTGCAGCTATGAGCCCCGTGCTTTTCTTGCCAATAATTATAAGTTTATGTTTAACCTCTATTCTTGCTAAGGTGTATGGTTTCTATGCTGACACACAGAAAGTTATCTTTACATTGTTCTGCTTTTATAATACCACATTGTGACTTTTGTGCACCAGTTTTGCAAATGTATTCTTTTTGTATGATCGTTACAACAATGTTGTGTAATCTCACTTCCCCATCCCTATTGAAAGAGCATAATAAAAAACTGAGGTTTTCAGGGGAATTTTAGATATCCACGGAGCAGCTTTATGTGATGCCTCCCCTGTGTCCAGCTTTGAAGAAAACTATTTGTCTTTTTTTTTCACCGATCACTCAATCACTTTGAGAGATCTTGAATCCATGTTGATACACTGGGAGCTGGTCTTCCAATAAGGAAGCAAAGCAGACGCTGTTACGAACATCCCTGTGTCCATTCTCCCTTTCTCCAAATACAACCCCCAACTTTTACCTGGGCCACTGAGAACACAGGCCATCTTTCCCAGCTTCCCCTGCAGCCAGGCACAGCCATGGAACTAAATTCTGGCCAATGGTAAAGGAAGAAAAGTGGTTAATTGCCACACCCTGGCTGGACCCTAGAGGAGAAGTGGCATACCTTCCCTTTTGCTGGGTGGACAGCATTTGGCCAACTGCCACATTCTGGACAAAGCAATGTGCTTGAACAGAGCAACAAGACAGAAGGGGCCTGGGTCTTCAGACGCCTTGGAGCTACCAGACTATCTCTGCACTGGTCACTCCTGGACAGTTGACATGAGACAGAAATTTCCATCTTGCTAAAGCCCCTGAAATGCTGGGTTCTAAACCACTGGGTGAACCTATATCCCATTAGCCCACTCTACTTCCATAATGGAAACAAATAAATGAAATGAGAACGTTCCAATAATGATAAAAACAAGTTAATGAGCCAGAGCAATGTTCTCAGTATAGAGTACCGGGACTCCTCTCTTAGGAGGTTCATGAAGCCACAGGTATTTTCATGACAATAGTAAGATGTGATGTGCCTTTTCAACCCTCATTCTTTCACAGGTGTACACTGGACTTTTCCAGAGGCTACATGCCCTGGTGTCATCACGCCCACAACTAATGGAATGTGTGGCTTGTGGGTTCTTATATTTTTAACATCTCAGTTTTTAATTTCTAATATGATAAATACAGATAGAGATAATCCATACAAACTCAAGCTCTTTAAAATCCTCAAAAATTTTTAACAGTATGAAGGGGTCCTGCAACCAACCCATCTGAGAACTGCTGGGCTAGAGAGAGGCTGTGGGGCCACTATACCTGGGATGCCCTTTCAAAGAATAAGGGCAGGAACACATTTCCATCTCTAACTGCCTACTTCTGTATTTCTGGACATCTATTAGATTCTAACCCATTTTCCACTGGAGTAAACACTTACTTAAAAGTTTAATTCAGGCCAGGCCCAGCGGCTCAAGCCTGTAATCCCAGCACTTTGGGAGGCTGACGGGAGCAGATCCCCTGAGGTCAGGAGTTCGAGACCAGCCTAGCCAACACTGTGAAACCCCATCTCTACTAAAAATACAAAAATTTGCTGGGTGTGGTGGCATGCACCTGGAATCCCAGCTATTCCAAAGGCTGAGACAAGAGAATCGCTTGAACTTGGTAGGCAGAGGTTGCAGTGAGCTGAGATCAGATGCCACTGCACTCCAGCCTGGGCAACAGAGCAAGACTTTGTCTTAGGAAAAAATAAATGAACGAATGAATGAATGAATGTTTAACTCAGCAGGAATTAGTATGAGTCTAGGCTCAGGTCCCAGGCCTTACTGGGTAAACTCAGGCAACCACGATGAGACTCAGTTTACTCAACTATGACATGGAGATCATATGAATACCACCCACTGCCGGTGGAGGCTGTGAAATTTGATGAAATGAGTGTGTGAAATGCTCAGCAGTGCATGGAATACTGAGTAAAATCCAGTCAGGAGGCTATGGGCAGTCACATCAACAAAGGAGGAAACCAACGTGCTTACAAAGCCCCCGTGAATGTGCAATGCTGAGACACTCATCACATGAAAGGCAGAACGGGGTGTCTCAAACCACGTGGCTTGAGACAAACCACCCCACTGGAGTCCTGGTTCTGCTAACACTTGGTAGGTGACTCAATCTTTCCGAGCTTCTGTGAAATGGGAGGAACAGCACACCAGCTCGAAGGCTTGCTGTAAGGATCTGTGAGGGCCTTGTATGAGGAACACAGAGCAGGCATGCTCTTCATTCATCACTTGGCCCTACTCGGGAATCCAACCCCTAGCAGGCACCATTTCTCACTTTCTCAGAAGTGACAGGCAGCAGCTACGAGGCCGGGCTGCTCAGCTACTACCAAGCAGTGTCTCTACACTCCCGCCGCTGGCTCCTAAGTGTGGCCCTGAGACCGGATGAGTTCCCTGCTGGGGGTCCTTGGGAATGTCGCTGCCTGCAGCCATCATGGCCTTGACAGAGGCCTCTCCCATCCACTGGAGCCAACACGCAGCCCCAAGCAAAGGAAAGTGGTTCTTTTATATGCACATCACTCTGGCACTTTCTTCTTTTTGAGACAGAGTCTTGCTCTGTCACCCAGGCTGGAATGCAGTGGTGCTATCTCGGCTTACTGCAAACTTTGCTTCCCAGGTTCACAATTCTCCTGCCTCAGGCTCCCGAGTAGCTGGGATTACAGGCGTGCATCATCACACCCAACTAATTTTTGTATTTTTAGTAGGGATGGGTTTCGTCACATTGCCCAGGCTGGTCTCGAACTCCTGACCTCAAGAGATCCGCCCACCATGGCTTCCTAAAACGCTGGGATTACAGGCATGAGCCATCGCACCTAGCCCTCTATGGCACTTTCTAATGAGGTCTCCACAGTGAGGCATAAGGAAATGCTTCCTCCTGAGTCATCAGAAAAACTCCCTTGTTCAGGTAAGATATTTGGAGGCTCACTGAGCATGAACCACTCTTTACAGAACCAGGAATCTGTAGCAGAGCTCTGCTCAAGCCCTAGCTCAGCTCCGTGTGAGCTGGTGACCTTGGGCTGCTCACGTCTCCCTCTGGGTCTCAATCTTCCCATCTCTAAATGAGAGGTAATTCCTGTCCACCATCCATGCAGGATGGCGTTCAAAAAGCATGAAACGGTAACTGGACAGCATGTGGAAAAAGACAATTTGGAACCACACTTCACACCTATACCAGGAAAAACCCCAAATGATAGGGATTTAAATGTAAAGAAAGAAACCATAAAAGTCCCCCCAAAAACACGATAAACTTCTATAAAAGCTGGGAAGGAAGAAAACCTTCCTATCACTAAAAAACCCAGGAGCAATTAAAAAAAAAAAAAAAAAAACTCAGCAAATTTAACATAGAAATAAAGTAAATTTTTGCAAAAGTCAAGCGAAAAGATAAATGACAAACCTGGAAATACGTGTACAACAGACATTACAAAGGGTTAATATTCCTAATATACAAAGAGCTGAAAGCAGTTGAAGAAAACCAAAAATTCTACAGGAAAACAGGTTAAACAGTTCACAGAAAAGAAAATACAAATGGCTCTTAATCACATGAAAAGAGAGAAACACAAATTAAAAGTACACTAAGATAATGTCACTTCTCATCTATTAGACTGCAAAAATTGAAAACTCTGACAACATATTCTATTGGAGAAAAAAGGTTCTCATTCACTGCTGGTGGGAATACAAAATGGTAAAACCCCTGTAGAAGGGAAGTGGCTGTACCAATCAAAATTCTGTATGCATTTCCCCTTTGACTCAGCATTCCACTTCTGGGAGTCTATTCCAAAGAGAGACTGACAAACATTCAAAAACATGCCTTAGAAAGGCAATTCATTAAAGGGTTATTTGTAATAGCAACAAACCAGTGACAATCCAAATGCCCCTGAACCAGGGGCTAACTGAATATCCTACAGCACCAGGATCTGAACGCTTCTGTGCCTACAGAACTCATAGGTTGAACCCTGATCCATAAGGTGATAGTATTAAGAGGGCACTCCTTTTAGGAGGTGATCAAGTCAGGGATAAATTCCCCTATCAAAGAGGCCTAAGGGAGCTTGTTTGCCCCTTTCCGCCTTGTGGGGACACAGCTAAGTGGTACCATCTATGAAGCAGACAGCAAGTCCTCGCCAAACCCCAAATTTGCCTGCGCCTTGATCTTGGACTTCCCAGCCTCTAGGACCGTAAGAAAAACATGTTTGTTGTTTGTGAGTTACCCAGTCTAAGCTACAAAACAGCAGCCCGAATGGACTAAGACATATGGTATACGCACAAAGAGGAATGCTGTGCAGTTATTAAAAAAAAGAATAAGGAGGATCTGAATATATTGTTCCCTTTATAGTTATTTTTAAAAAAAAAAATAAAGTTCTTATTCTTTCCACTGAAAAGGCCTAGAAGCAATGACCAACCCAGTAGCTTTGAGGCCAGATTTTTCTTTTTTTAATGCAGATTCCCATGCTCCACTTTCACCCCCTATCAAGTTCAGAATCAGTAGTCCTGAGGCTGAGCCCTGGACTCCGTTTCTGTTACTGCTGATGTGTCTATTTAATCATCAGTTGATGATACTGCACCTGAGCTTCGGGAATCATGAAACAATTTTATCAAAAAGGTGACAGATACGTATATGTTTTGTTTGTTCTATTGTTGTTTCCAGTCTATCGGATACACAATAGACTGTATGCAACAGATACCCATATTGTACATAGTAAGGGCCACATACTGCAATGAATTAAGCGATAAATTCAGTTTCTTTTAACCCATAGGTATTCTGTCCATCTGTTGTTGGTTGCTTTTTTCTTGCAATTTATTTGTCAAACAAATCAGGCTCCAGGTGGTTATCCTGCATCCCCGTGGAGTCATTTGTGTGCTCTCGGGCCGTCTCTATTTTCTGTAAAGTAGCAGCTGGTTCTAAAGATTTGAGTGGGCCATGTACCATGTACACTGGCATGGAGAAGCACACGTCACCAGTCACGGGGTAGTGGTGTCCCTCTTCCCCAAAATCGTTCCTGAGCCGCCGACCTAAACAATTACACTGCTCTTACCAGTGTCCTCCTCAAAGGGAATGGCAGGCATCAGTGCTCAGAAAAGCTAAAAAGAATTGGGGAAGCCCAGAATCCAGAAGGCAGAATGAGAAAGTGACCCAATGTCAGAAGCCGGTTAAATATCTGCCCTGCAACCTGCCATCTGCAGCACAGGCTGTATGGACGCGCCTTCTCTTGCCTCCCCATGGATTGTTTTCTTTTGGTTTGGTTTGTTTTGTTGGTTTTTCTGGAGAAAGGGTCTCACTCTGTCACATAGGCTGGAGTGCAGTGGCATAATCATGGCTCCTCGAGGCCTCGACCTCCCAGGCTCAGGTGATCCTCCCACCTTAGCCTCCCGAGTAGGCAGGACTACAGGTGGATTCCACCATGCCCGGCTACATTTTGCATTTTTTGTAGAGATGGGGTTTCACCATATTGCCTAGGCTGGTCTAAAACTCCTGGGCTAAAGAGATCTACCAGCCACAGTCTCCCAAAATGCTGGGATTAAAGGCATGGGTCACCGAACCCAGCCCATGGATTTTTTTTTAACTCCCCCTTTTACTCACCGTGGGATTGAAAATCAAGGTGATGTGTTTGTGGTAGCCAACTGCGGTGAAAGAAACTTGAGGCAAGATGTAGTCATACTGGGATCTGGGGAGTGTGGAGTCCAGAAGCACAACATAGTTCTGTGCACACATGGGAAGAAGTTATAAGAACGGCTGCTCTGGCAAAGCAAACAAAAACTCAAACCTAACGTATGGCTGTGATGTAAAGAACTTTATGTTATTAATGAACTCCCCAAGTCTACATATCCAAACCAAGGTTGCTGCCTTCAAAGTAGCAACCTCAATGGGCTATTGCATCAGGGGTGGGCATGTGTTCCCAGTGTCTCTGAGACTGTGGCTTCTGATAAGGCTGTCAGAACCTGCAGCTCTTTTTATGAGTACTCAGCCTTGAAAATTACAGTCCTCTGAGGATCTGACTTTATGAAACACAAATAATAATTATGAACCGATTCTGATGAGGGATGTTCGTGATACAACTGAGGATGCTGTATCCTAAAAATACAGCATCCCTGGAACAGCACCAGGGGCAGCCACAGCTCTGTGTGCTGAGTAGCGACCAGGTGCCAGGCACCATGCACACTACATCAGGCCCATGGCTGCTCTGCTTTCAAGCACTGGCAAGGTCAGGATCATTACCCCCATCTTATAGTAGAGGAAAATCAAACATGAAGAGAGTGAGAGTAATGTGCCCAGGGTCACTTAGCGAGGAAGGCTGCCACACATCTATGAAGGCTCTGAACTCAGGGGAAGTGTGACCCCAAAGCCCAGGATGTTTCTACATTGCTATGGAAAGTAACAGTGTAGAAACCCCCCTGGAGAAAAGTTGGGGAGAATTCCATGACAGCCTGTTTCATTATTTTACAGCCGTTTTTCACAAAGAAAGGCTAGAGCATAGCATCCTCATGGCAGGTGTTAAGAAGCCAGGAGAGGGAATGTCACCACCTAGGCTCACACTTGATATCCTCAGGCTGAGACCACCAGAAAAAGAACCAAATTCTTTGCAAAGTTTGCACTCCCCACATCAACTACAAGTTAGCTCTGTCCAAATAGAACTGATAATAAGCGGTTTATAATCAGTAAACGACATCCAAAACAATGGCTGAAAACTTCCCAGTTCCAAGGGGACACCAAAAAGATGGAACTGCAAGTGGTCTACACGACATACGTTATAATTAGATTGTCAAAGACACAGAGAATTTTCAAAGCAGCAAGAGAAAAGTAACTCAACACATTCAAGGCAACCCTCATCACGAACGAGGCTCTCAGTGGATTTCTTAGCAGAAACCCTCCTAGCAGGAGAGCATGGGGTGATATGCTCCAAGTGCAAGAGTCAATGGTGCCTAACGTAGGCCTTGGTTAAATAAATTACAGCGTTTCCTATTTTATGGACTACCGTCCATAAAAACCATGGTATGAAAGATTTAATGATGAGGAACAGATCTGCGATATATTCTTCATTGAAAAGCACAGACAATAAAACAATGTACCAAACAATGTCAGTTTTGAATTATTAAAATGTCTATTTATATTTATACATGCATGCGCACACGTGCCTGAAAACAGACCCAAAGGATACCAATCACCACGTTAGCAGTGGCTATTTCTGGATGATGAGGCTTAAGTCTTTTTTTTTCTTTTTTCCAAAATCTCCTGCCATGAATATGTATTCTTTTTGTAAATAGAAAAACAATTAAGAAAAAGTAATCCCTGCAGAACCCAACCTCTTTTGATTGAGAGAGCATATTTCTGCAGAGTGGTATTTAGGGAGAAAAGGAGAGAACTGTGTTTCCTTAAACTAAACAGAATTATTAAAACAAAGGCAGAAGGCAGAATCAGGCCACAGGTCTTACCTCGCCGTCTCTGAGCAGCGGGGGGAAATGGAAGAAGAGGGACTGGCCAAGAGAGACGGTCTGGATTGGATTGTCGAGGTTTTCACTTTTGTAAAGCTTCACCTGGAGAGAGAAACAAAACCAGACATGCTTTGACAGTGAAACACCATCAACATTTCATATCAGACATCCTCAGGACAGCCGCTCTCTGGGTGGGTGTCTTTGGATATTTGAAAAAGAAAGCTCTCCCCATATGCATCACACATCCATCCCTTGGTCATCCAAGACTCCATCCAGTTACGCACCATGCACAGAAATTAAGATTCAAATCAGATTCTGATGACTTGTGTTCTTGGTCCAAATAGTAATAAGAGTTAATATAATAGTAATATTAAAAAGAATAGCTTCTAACATGTGTTGAACATCTGGAATATGTCAGGCAAGCGGCAGACATTTTATTTATATTATCACCAATCCTGACTATGAAATGGGCATTGTTATTATCCCTATGGAGACCCAGACAGCCAAAGTCACCTAAGGTCGCACAACTTACACACAGCGTAGCCTGGGACTCAACCCCCTGAGGATCACGAGGGTCATTCCCGCCTTGCACTGCCTCATCATATGGTGTCACCTTAACTCCACAAATATCTGTTAAAGTCAAAATGCATTCCATCGTGTAGGTGGCTCTCCACGCTGCTTCAAGAGGTACTGGAGTGTTTTGTTTCTGGCTTTATTTCTGGGGTTGTTGCCTGTTCTCACTATTCTCACAACCACACGGGATGGGGCATGAGCAGGACTAAGGTACAGTCCTAAATGATGGCAAAGGCTGTGAGGATACCACACTGCACCTGCCACAAGAGAATGCCAGGACCACCTCCCTGGGCCCATGCTGGCACCTTTCTACGTAACACACAAGGGGAGTTTTCCTAAAATCAAAGTCACAGACTGAAGGCTTATGGGTCACATCAAAGACCCCTTATGCGTTCTTTTGTCTTATATAAGGAAATCTTAATTCACTGACTATATTTAAAAATCAGGTAATTTCAAATAATTCTAATTTCCAGCTTCTCTGAAAAACTGGGAAGTGACACCAACTCTGAGCCAGAATTCCAGCAGAGCAATTCCAGCACAGCAACGATCAGGAGCCGGAGCATGGCACCCTCTCCTGTGCCTCCTCCCCTTGTGGTTGGGGCAGGGGTTCCCCAGTTTGTCCCCGACCCTACTCAACCCTCTGCACTCTGACATTACTTGCCTGGTCCTCACAAGCACATGCCTGCAAGCCCTGGACAGAGCAGACTAAAGCCCACACACACTGTCTCACCCAAGCCGCATACTTAACTGTGTATAAAATTACAAGTGCATCTTAACGATATACCCCCAGAGCAATTCATTAACAACTGCAGACAGTCTGCAGGGTATTTTATAAACATTTCTTCATCATGGTAGCATGGAGATTTTGTTAGAGCGGGATGAGATTACAATAGGTCTCTGAGTCCAAAATCTAGGTTTTACAGAGGAGGAAACCGAGGCACATGGAAATGAAGCGACTGGCCAAGGCAGCAAGGTGAGTTACTACTGGAGACAAGACAGAGCCTCAACCACCTTCCCAACCACCTCTGAGACACTCTGGATATCTGTCCCTGCCCAAATCTCATGTTGCATTGTAATCCCCAGTGCTGGAGGTGGGGCCTGGTGGGAGATGTTGGATCATGGGGGTGGATCCCTCGTGGCTTGGTGCTGTCCTCGTTATAGAGTTCTTGTGAGATCTGATCATTTAAAAGTGTGTGGCATCACGCCCCCAAGTCTCTCTCTTTTGCTCCAGCTTCTGTCATGGGACACGCCTGCTCCCACTTCACCTTCCACCATGACTGGAAGCCTCTTGAGGCGTCCCCAGAAGCAGAAGCCACGATGCTTCCTGTACGGCCTACAGAACCAGGAGCCAATTCAACCTCTTTTCTTATAAATTACCCAGCCTCAGGCATTTCTTTATACCAATCCAAGAACGTCTAACACAACCTCCATTCCAGAGACAATTTTCAAAGTTATAAGGCACTTTCTCTAAAATTGGCTTTCCACGTTAGATTCCAGATTGTACTGATCACTGATCAGGCTCCTACTATAATTCTTTGAAAGATTAACTGCTGGCAAACAGTTATCTGAAACGGGAACACATTCTCTCCAACAATTAGCAATCACGGCACTATGTGCAGTGGTCCAGGTTCTTAAATCTCAATGCCAGCCCTCAGCAGGCAGCACTCTGGAGCACCTCCACCTGTCACACCTAAGGCACGAGACAGGCACAAAACCACAAAACATCCCACTCCTACTTGTCTCAAAGCCAAACGGAACACAATACTTGGAATTTAAAAGTCTGGTCTTACCCATAATGTAGGAAGGTACTCAGAGGAAGTGATCACGTTTCCACTTAAATCAAATTGATTAATCTGCCGGAAAACAATGATGTTTACATCATCGATGTCATTATTCCCAACCTAGAGAGAGGGAGGGAATGTGGGTAATAAGAAAGCTAGACGAGGAACTTCTATACTAGGCATCTGGCAGCCAGAGAGCTGACCCGGGGCAAACTTCACTTTTTACATTAAGGAAGCGAAGTTTGTCATTGAGTATCCTACGTCCAAGGTCATAAACTGGCAGATGACAGCTATCCCTGGCCCTCAGACACATTTTGTTTCGAGAGTACAGTATATTTTTTCTAAGTCTTACTTACTTGCCAGCAAGTTAAAAAGTAAGAAATATCATATACAAAGCCAGATTTCCCAGCTTCTCCTAAAAAAAGGAGAAGGATGCTCCTGCCCGTCAGCCATCAGCAGGGGCAGGGTCACAGCACCCTCAATGTGTGGGGTCTGTACATGGGGTTTGCAAGACCCCAGAGGGCCAGCCCCTTTCCCTTTCATACCTGCTGGCCACAGTCCACAGTATGTTAGTGATCCTGGCCTGTTACTACCACAAAGCATTTTGGAGTGAGATGCAGTCATCCCAGCCATTTAAAATGCTGACACCATAAAGACATTAGGGAAATCCACTTCTGGCTGGATGTGGTGGCTCACACCTATAATCCCAGAACTTTGGGAGGCTGAAGTGGGCAGATCACCTAAGGTCAGGAGTTCCAGACCAGCCTGGCCAACATGGCAAAATCCCGTCTCTACTAAAAACACAAAAAACCAGGAGTGACGGTGTGCGCCCGTAGTCCCAGGTACAGGCTGAGGTGGGAAAATCACTTCAGCCCATAAGGTGGAGGTTGCAGTGAGCTGAGATGGTGCCACTGTACTCCATCCTGGGCAACAGAGTGAGACTCCATCTCAAAAAAAAAAACTAAAGAAAAAGAAAATCCACTTCCTAGGTCAAAAGTTCTAACTGGCTCAATAACCTCCCTCCAAATTCCTCACAATCTTCATGCATAATGAAGTCACCTAAATAAAGCCACTAAGAGGCAGCACCTCTTGCCAACCTAAACCCTCTAGCCTTGCCAATAAGTTATTCAGTGAGAGAAAAGCCCTACTTCAAATGATTCCCAGGCATCCTGTGACTAGAAGGACTCTTTAGGGATTAATTTAGCTAAGTCATGATCTTGAATATTAAAAAACTGCCCACCAAATGGGAGCAGGAAAAAGGTCATCTGAACCTAAGAAAACTGGGTGGCCCTGCCACCCACTGAGTCCATGTTCTCTCCACTGTTATCCCTTGATTTGAAATGCTGCTTATGCCTTAAGATCCTTCACTTGCGGAATAATGATCAGCGCTTACAGGGCAAATCACAGGGAAGGATACAACAGTTCCGATTTCGTTTCTGGATGCATGACAGCAACGTTGTTTATTAAAAACCCACATAAGATGCTGCTTGTGAAGATGACACTATTCTAAGAAGACCCTTAATGAGGAGTAAAGCTCCCCCCACCACAGATGAAAGGCAGACAGCCAGAGGAGCATGGGAGGACTTCTGATCAGGATGGCACCCACAACCAGGTACAGTGGCAGCACTGAATGCCTCACCTCAATCACCCGATGGTGGGGGAGCGCCCGCTCAATGTGGTCGTTGCCTTCTGCCTTGAGCTGAACGTGGTACACACATCCCGGCTGCAAATAAATTTAGAGTCAATTCTCTAGAAAAGAGGTTTGTGGGACTGCACCTGGTCTAAGCCTGGTTTGGCTGCATGTGGTCACTAAGATGAGCATTTCTGTCCCCTCATTTCCAATCTGCAGCCTGTTAACCTCCTTTTTTTTTTTTTTTGAGACAGTCTCACTCTGTCGCCCAGGCTGGAATGCAATGGCACGCTCTCAGCTCACTGCAACCTCTGTCTCCCAGGTTCAAGCATTCTCCTGCCTCAGCCTGAGTAGCTGGGATTACAGACATGTGGCAACATGCCCGGCTAATTTTTGTATTTTTAGTAGAAATGGCGTTTCACCATGTTGGTCAGCTTGGTCTCAAACTCCTGACCTTGTGATCCACCCGCCTCGGCCTCCCAAAGGGCTGGGATTACAGGCGTGCCACCATGCCTGGCCCTGTTAACCTTCTTAAAAGTCCAGAGTTCCTTTAAAATCACCCCTGGTGTTGAAACATCTGAAATTCTGCAACTCCTTCAATCCCAACTCATTTTCATTTTCTTCTACCCCCAAAAAAGTCAAATTTGGTTTCTTATTTCAAAATTCCAAGCATACTATGCACTCTTACTCTTCTAAGATTTTCTTCCTCTCCATCCACCTCTCCCCTCTACCCATATATACACATCGCTGGATATCTAGAATGTCCATCGTTAGCATTCCCAAATGCTTGTGTTGGATATTATTTCTGGGAAATGGGAATTTCTGACTTCTCTTTTTAAAATTCAAATGATCTGGCAACGCTGAGTCTGTCTTCGCCCATGGCTACAATAAGCTGGAGCCAAGTAACAGGCTGCCTCTTTCCACAGGCCGTGCCCGCTCCACAGTCTTTACCACTCCCTATTGTTCACCCAGCCTCCTCCACCATTCACACTACTCTTCTGGCCCCAAAGGCACTTGGCTTGAAAGCCCTGGCATAAGCCATGGCTACACACTGCTAGGGCCGAGTCCCACCAAATCCTGGGTTTTCAAACTTCACTGTGCCACAGATCATTGATCTGACCTGCTGGCTAGAAAAAAGGCAAACTGTACCCATTAAGGTAAGAATTGGAAGGCTCCAGAGTCTCGCCCCACCCCTCTCATCCACCCTACTCCTGGCAGTATCAGGGGTACCACAAGACACTTCTGGACATAGGATGAAAAAAAAGTCCCCTAAGAAAACACGTTTCAAGTCTCACCAGTAATCCACGTAATCTGAACTTGCCCTCTTCGTCTGTCACGGTGTCTTCCCCATAAATGCTGCAGTCGTTCTGGCCCATGGCTTCCACAGCAACCCCTTGTTCAGGCTCTCCGTTTAAGGAAGACACTGTGCCATAGCAACTAGTATGGCAAGAAAAGACACAAATGAGATATTCTCATGGTCAACTGAAGGACCCAAGTGTTTCCCATTTATCAGCAATTACAGGACAAAACAGCTCAGTGCAGAGCTGTGCCCCAATGACCCAAGCAACTCAGTGTGGCCGGGCCACTTCCAAACTGCACCTTATCCCTCCTGCCAGAGTGATAAGCTGTCATCAATTTCTCTTCTCATATATTTTGAAGAATGCTCTGGAAAACAGTAATTTAAGAAGGCTAAGCTTCATTTTCTTCTTTCTGGGCTTTATCTTAAATAATGGAGCATTCAGTAACATGGAAATAATTCACTTCCTCTTTCACTCCACATATTCAGCTGAAAATGGTGCATTTTTCTATACCCAGTCTTTCCGATAACTCTTCATCTAATGTGATTCTGTGAACGTGTACAAAAAATACATATATATGTATTTTTGTTTATATGTCTGTGTGTATACATGTATATATGTCTTTCTATCTATAGGGGTGTATCATTTTTATTTTTTACTTTTAGTTTTTTGTGGAGACGGGGTCTTGCTATGTTGCCTAGGCTGGTCTTGAACTTCTGGAGTCAAGAGAACCTCCCATTTCAGCCTCTAAAAGTGCTGGGATTATAGGTGTGAGGCACTGTGCCTTGCCAGACACTAATGTGTATCTATGTATCTATAGCTGGAAGCATTCAGAAAAACTGGAAGTACTGGTTGTTTCCCAGAAGAAGAACTTGGGTTACTGAGAGACGGGACAGAGGGGAAACTTTACACTATACTCTTTTCAGCATTTTGAAGTTTTACTCAAGTGAACACACTGCCTCCTTTTAATAATTTAACTCAAGTTTGGGGAAATTCTTTTAAAAAATAAAAGTGGCCAGGCCTGATGGCTCACACCTGTAATCCCAACACTTTGGGAGGCGGGCAGATCACCTGAGGTCAGGAGTTTGAGACCAGCCTGGCCAACACAGTGAAACCCCATCTCTACTAAACATACAAAAATTAGCCAGGCCTGCTGGTGGGCAACTGTATTCTTAGCTACTTGTGAGGCCAAGACTGCACCACTGCACTCCAGCCTGGGCAAGAAGAGTGAAACACTGTCTCAAAAAATAAAAAATAAATAAAAGCTTTTAGTAACTCAGTAAGCTTTCTCAAGTTAATTCCAAAATAGGAAATTTGAGACTGAACCACTAGGTTGAGCTGCTAGGAGAAAAAGGCAGCAGTCAAAACTTTGCCCTCGCATCTCATCTCCCTTACCTCCCAAATAAAATCATTGTGAAGCCTGGGATGCGTCTCCAGGCAACAGAAGCCTGAATGTGATTCACTAGCCCAGCCCTGGAAGAGAGTGCGGTGGCTGGGGCACTTACCTATAAGCAGTTCGATACCCCGTGATAGTGATCTTCAGATTCTGGCCTTCCTGCACCTCAATCATCTGCGAGGACGGCTCAAACCGGAACTCCTTCATCATGGGCTTGAAATAATACTGGCCAGGGCTCTGCCAAGATAATCACACTGAGCCTCAGCAGCCATATCTAGGTATGGCTTAAAAGTGGGGGGGCAAAGGTCACGATGGACCAGAACTACACCACAGGAGCACCATGGCTTCCCAGGCAGCCAGAAATGGTAACCCTCTCTCTACTATCACAACTCTAACAATGGCAGCTGCCAGTATCACCTGCCTGCAAAGACTGTGCAAGGTAGAAGTCATATTTCACATTTGTTTTTAAAGGCAGGGCTTCACTCTGTCCCCCAGGATGGAGTGCAGTGGCAAGATCACAAAACACTGTAGTTTCAACTTCCTGGGCTCAAGCAAATCTCCCACCTCGGCCTCCTGAGTAGCTGGGACTACAGGCACACACCACCGTCGCCGCCAGCTAATTTTTTAAATTTTTGTAGAGACGGGGTTTCCCTACATTGCTGGTCTCAAACTCCTGAGCTCAAGCGATCCTCCCACCTCACCCTCCCAAAGCAGTGAGATTATAGGCATGAGCCACCAGGCCTGGCTCGTATTTGAATTTAATGAATAAAGAAACTGAGGCTCAGAGAGGCAAAGTAACTTGCCTAATAGGACACAGCAAGTAAGGAGCAGTATGCATCACTGCAAAGTAGCATCTTCAGATGCTCCTGCTGCCTGGTCTGTAGTAGTCCCACCACAGCCACTTTGTTACCACGACGGACAAGATGACCAGCTAAATGAAACCCCACCAGTCAGGGCCTCCAACTGCATCTCAAAAGAAAAACTGCTGCTCTCTTCCCACCATGTGGAATGTGATCTTCAGAAGAAACACAAGCTAACCACCAAGCAAGACTCGGCATCATAAACATGATTCCGTGGCAAAACAAGAAGACACCTGAGACGGGAGCCACTGTGGCCAGGGTAATTAATTATTCTGTCCCAGTGACAAGTGGGTGATCAGAAAACAAGAGGTACACATGGAAGGGAACATGAATCAGCAGCATGAAGTTAGATTAAGAGCAATGCTCTAACTACTGTGGTCCCCCACGAAACTGAAACCACTCCACAATGGTTTCATCTTCTTATGTTGTCAAGCAACACGTAAGTCTCGCATGCCACATCCTGGCTCTCTCTTAGGGAAGACAGGCAGGTGGGAAATTGCAGAACACATTACCAGGTTTGAGAACGTCAGAATGCCATTGTCCTGGGTCAAGAGGTTGGAACGAAACAGGCCACCGCTAAGGGATAAGAGGACTCCCGGAAGGGGCTGGTCATCCTCAGCTTTTATCTGGGGATGAAAAGGTGAGACCAGAGAGCGAGATTAAACTTCTACTAACCATGAAGATAACAATTCCACTTTCTTTTACAGTTTTTTTTCTTTTATTGTTACTTAAAGGAGGACAGGGGACCTAATTGTCCTCCCCACAGGTAACTAATGTTGTAAGTTTTATAAGTTTGGTGTGTAGCCTTCCAGAACTTTTTTTTGAGATAGGATCTTGCTCTGTCGCCCAAGCTGGAGTGCAGTGGTGCAATCTGGGCTCACTACAAGCTTTGCCTCCCAAGCTCAAGCAACCCTCCAGCCTCAGCCTCCTGAGGAGATGGGACTACAGGCACATGACACCATGCCCAACTAAGTTTCTGTAATTTTTGTAGAGATAGGTCTTGCCATGTTGCCCAGGCTGATCTCAATCTACTGGGCTCAAGCATCTACCTGTCTGGGCCTCCCAAAGTGCTGGAATTAGGCACAAACAAGCCACGATGCCCAGCCCAGAACTTCTATGCCCATACACATTTTATAAACATTACGTATGTATTATTGTTCACAGACTGGCAAGTTCATTGAGTGGGTGGAGGAGGTGAAATAAAAATGGCATGTCATGTGTATAGTTCTACAACTTGCTCTCTTCCTCAACAATTTATCCTGCTTCTCTTCTGCCAGCCAATAGAAACCTGCCTCCGTTTCTTAACTACTGTGTAGCATTCTAAGGCAGGGGTTGACAAACCACAGCCTGTAGGCCAGCCACCTATTTTTTGGTACAAAAGAGACAACTGGAATATCCCCAAATATATATCACTATGTACTTAGGCTTTTTATTCCTGAACAATCAATTCCTAGAAGTAGAATTGTTGGATACGCGCACTTTAAATTCAGAAAGATACTATCAAACTGTATTCCAAAGTAGCTGTAACTACTTAGAGTCCCATAAATTATTTATGCTTGGGAAAACCCACACTTCCCAAAAAATAGAGATTGCCTTAATAATGGCAAATCTAATACCCACAAAGCAGTGTTTCAATGGTAACTTCCTTTGCACATTTCCTCAGTAACTATGGAAGCTTAGTGTTTCTAGATTAGTCACCTGCGTTACATCCGTGAATTTCCTTTTCATATCCTTTGTTCATTTTTCTTCCTAGTGTGTTGTCTTTTTCTTACCAACTTTAGGAGCTCCTTGTAAAATGGGGAAATTTTTGGTCAGGCCTGGTGGCTCAGGCCTGTAATCCCAGCATGTTGGGAGGTCGAGGCTGGTGGATCACGAGGTCAGAAGTTCAAGACCAGCCTGGCCAAGATGGTGAAACCCCGTCTCAACTAAAAATACAAAAATTAGCCAGGCACAGTGGCAGTCACCTGTAATCTCAGCTACTCAGGAGCCTGAGGCAGGAGAATTGCTTCAACCCCGGTGGCAGAAGTTGCAGTGAGCCAAGATCGCACCACTGCACTCCAGCCTGGGCAAAAGAGTGAGACTCTGTCTCAAAAAAAAAGGGGGGGAGGGAATATTATTTATGATACAAACATTTCTTCCCAGTTTCAGTATCTTTCAATTTGGTTCAAAAATTCAGCAATATAGAATTTTAAATTTTTATGCGACGTAATCTGTCACTTTACTCTTTTTCTTTGGCCTGTGGTTTATAAATATTTCTTCTCAACAATCTCTAGACCCACTCTGTACAATCAAAGCATGCTTCTTCCCAAGAAGACCTGGTGGAAGAGAGCTAGGCAGCTAACACTTCAGTAAGAACATTCCGTGTCCTTCAACATGAACAGCTGTGGATGAGAGCTTCAACTGCTTCCCAGAAAGTACACAAACATGCTCAAGTCAACAGCTCTCCAAATGATGCTGTGTGAAAGAAGCCAGACCAAAAAAAAAAAAAAAAAGTATATCCCGTATGATTCCATTTATGTATTGGTTGGTGCAAAAATGACAGTGGTATCTGCCATTACTTTCTTCTTCTCTTTTTCTTTTTAAAAAAGACGGGGTTTCACCATGATGGCCAGGCTGGTCTTGAACTCCTGACCTCAGGTGATCCACCTACCTCAGCCTCCCAAAGTGCTAGGATTACAGGCGTGAGCCACCGCGCCCCGCTTCTGCCATTACTTTCAGTGGCAAAAACTACAATCACTTCTGCACCAACCTACAAAAACTCAAAAATGCAAACTAATCAATGGTGACGGAAAACAGATCATCAGCTCAGTGGGAGGGAGGGATAACCAAGGAGCAGGAGGAAATCTTGAGGGTCACAGATGTGCTCGCTATTTTGACTGTGAAGGTGTTTCCATTGGTGTATTCATAGGTCAAGACTATCACTCTGTACCCTTTTTGTGCAGTTTATTATATGTTAATTATACCTCCATATAACTGTCTTTTTAAAATAGAGTGTTACCTCAAAGCTTACACCTGCCAGGGCATAGGCCTTGAAGTCTCCAATGGTTCCTTCCACTGCAGTCAGAACGTAGCCCTCCTTCTGTGAGGTCACCGTGTACTCCAGGTCACTGTGCAGGGGACCGACACTGAAGAGGACGAAGCAGAACATGACCAACGGCTTTGTTCACACCCACAGGAAGGCTTACCAAGCCCAGGGAAATGTGGGGCCAGCTTCTTCAGCAGACTCCTACACTGATCCCAGGCAAATGTTTCTTTCTCCCGGGCTCACCTGTAGGCACCTTTGTCATCAGTAACGACTGTGATCAGAGGCGAACTCGCCCCCTTTTCACTGATGACAATCTCGACTCCTTCCAACTCAGGGTGGATCTGGCCTTCTAGAAACAGGCCTGCTTTCCCCTGGATCTCGATCAGCTTCCCTGGGCAGCTTTCTAAGAGGGGAAGAAACAAACACAAGGATGGGGCTTGGTTACAAAGAAACAGGAGCCTCTGGGTTGGGGGCTTCCCATAAGAGAAGCAGCTAATACAGGTATTTGAAGCTAGTTCCAAATGTGGTTATTTAATACCCCCGGGAGCTCAATAATAGGATACAGCCCAAGCCTCTTTCCATCCCTGAAAAGCCTTGCTCAATGCCAAGGACTTTAGCAAGAGAATCAAAAAATGCTGAAGGCCGGGTTTTTACTACTACTCTTCCTGGGTTCTCAGGAGGCTACAGATCAGGAGAGAACCCTTTACAGCAGACAGGAGGCTGTGCTGCTCAATCTCCAGAGGACCCACTGAGGAAGACTGCCCCAAAGAGCCTGCCTACTGGAAGTCAAGCTCTTCAACACACTCTGCTTCCCTTCAACACACTCTGCTTCCAAACACAAACCACGTAACGCCCACAACCTAATGAAGCCATAGTGCTGGGAAAAAAGATAAGTCAGCAAAAGGCAAATACTCCACAAATGATCATTTCAATCATCCATTCCCCCCTCCCCACCGAAAAAAAAACACCCTCCCATCATGCTCTGCCAAACAACAGAAAGATCATCAAAGATCATCACTGCGGTTTTGCTCTTCACCTACCTTCTGGTGTCAATTTGATAATATCAAAGAAAACCAAGTCCTTTTCCAAAAAGATCAACTAAATTCTCATAGCAAAAGTTACTTTTATTTATCTAAATCATTCATTCATTCATTCATTCATCCATCCATCAAACAGTAACAGTTATGTGCCAGAAAGGATGTAAGGTGGCTTACAAAGATGGCTTCACTATAACAACATAAATTTATTTGTAAATGCAGGTGTGGGAACAATTGCAAAGGTGTGTGTGACATTTGCTCGCTGGGTTGACATTTACCTCCACTGACGATGGCTTCCATTGAAGGGGGATAAAAGAGCAGCTCTTTAGATGATGGTGTAACAGTAATTTTCTCTCCAGACCTAAAATAATTAATATGCTTCAGTTTGGTGGTCCTGTCCCCCGCCCAGAACGGAGGACACTGTAGGGAAATGCACAAGAGAGCTTACCGGGCCCAGTAAGAGAAATCATATGAGAAGGGGCCCTGTAACTCATCTACCATCTCCTGCATGGGAGGCTTGGTCATTCTTTCTTCGCCTTCCTCTTTGCCATTCTTCTCCCTCTCCTGCCTGCGGGCCTCGATCTCAGCCAGCTGCTGCTCCCTCCGCAGCTCCTGCACAGACTTCAGAGGGCCTAAGACCAAGGCGGGTTCACTGTCGATGGAAGACCTGGAAGAGAGGAATAGCGGTCCCTGGGATGTGGCTGAGTATACCTGTGGTCAGTGGGAATTTGATCTTTCTACAAGAATGGACTTGCGAGTTAAAAACTGAACACGTCATCATGATGCCACAGCGGAGGAGTCTTCTGTTTTAAATAAACTTGTAGTTTAACAAAAAATAAACTGAACTTCGCAGTGATGGTGGCAGTATCTAGTAGATGTGGGCTGGAATGAAATACCGTTGATTTTATGATGACCGGATATAAGCCTGTCAGTTTCCACGCAGGACATGGAGTTTTCTCCAGGCTACCATCCTCTGTTCCTTCATTCTGTCTTCACTGAGAACTGCTCTGATAGAGAACTAGGCATTGGGGATATAGCATCGACAAAAGAGACCACACTCCCCACCCCGGTGGAATCCAATCCTTTTAGTGGGAAGGGGCTGAAAATAAACACAAACATAATACCAGAGGATAAGTGCAATAAAGAAAAATAAAGCAGTGTGGGAAGACAGAGAGCCCGGAGCACTGCTTTACATGAGGGACAGTCAAGGCCTTTCTAATGAGGTGACATTGAGCAAAGATCTGAAGGGAGAGAACGTGCCATGCAGCTCTCTGGGTAAAGAGTCACTCAGCAAAGCGATGCCAAGTGCAAAGTCCTTGGAGAAACAGCTCACTCAGATGTTCAAGCCACAGCAAGAACAGCCCAGCCCGGGATAAAGGGGCTCATAGAAGAGTCACAGCCGTCAGGGAGGTCCAAGGGGCAGAGGGTGTCAGACTGAGGCTTCGCAGGCTTAGTGCTGACCTGGAGCCACTGGAGTTTTGAGTCGAGGAACGGTATAATCTCCACCAATAAAAGAATCACTTGCTGCTGCATGAAGAACATATGAAGCAATGGCGGAAACAGGAAGGCCAGCTGGGAAGCTGCTGCAGTGATCGAGGACAGGGGTCAGACCAGGGCTGGGGGCCACGTGTTAGGAAGGGAAGGCCAGCTGGGAAGCTGCTGCAGTGATCCAGGAAGGGGTCAGACCAAGGCTGGGGGCCACGTGTTAGGAAGGGAAGGCCAGATGGGAAGCTGCTGCAGTGATCCAGGAAGGGGTCAGACCACAGCTGGGGGCCACGTGGTAAGAAGGGATGCCGGGTATATTTCGACTCTAAAGCCAAGGCTTTGTGGAGGAATTGGTTGGGCATGGGGTGCAAGAGAAAGAAGAATCAAGGAACAAGGAGAAAGACGGAGCGGCCATTTCTAAATCAGGGAAGATCACAGAGAGACTCTATGGAGAGCAATGTCAGCAGTCAGGTTTTGGGTCTAAGTACAAGATCCCAGAGGGGATCCGAGTGGCTCTGTCTGGCTGGAAGATGCGTTCCATACAGCCTCTGGCACAAGCAAGCAACACAAATACCCTCCTGAAGTTACAAAAATGAATGTAATCAAGCTGAAAGGAGGTAATACTGGGTCACTACTGGTAAGAAGGTAGACTATAGTCCCATTAGTAATTCATACTTTCTAAGCAGGAAGACAGAAAATGGCATTATGCCAGCACCAGGCACCTTCTAGGCCCACAACAGATGCTCAGCAAATCCACCCCCAGCTAAAACCCTGGCTCCCCATCACTGGAAACCAGGGGTATCCCTGACATTTCTCCCACCCTGACCCAGTGGTCACTTTAGTGCCATGTCTCATCAACTCAGTCCCTCAATGACTCGCTGATAGGTCTGTTGCTCTCCATCTCTGCAGCCACCAGTCTAGCTGGGGCCCCCGTCACCTCATCCTGTCTCCACCACCCCCTACTCTCAGCCCTCTTCTGCCTGTTCACCACTCTGCAGACAGGGGGACCTTTAGGAAGAAAAAAGTTATCCCTCTACATAAAACATGTCAATTACATCACGGGACAAAGACTAAGGACCTTAATGTGGCCTGGCCTCCAGCAGCCAACCCTTCCCACATGCCCCCGAGGTCAAGCTCAAAGCACTTGACACAATTGTCATTCTACAGTTCTGCATGTGAGTCTCTGACCACTGTCTGCCTCCCCCATGAGACCGTCAATCCCATGAATGTAGGAGCTGTGGCCTCATATGCCCAGTGCCTAAACACTGAAGACTTTCAGTTATTCAGTCACCATATATTCTGCAGGGATGCAGGATGGATAAACAGACGATAGACAGAAAGATGGAAACATCTACCATCTACCATCTACCATCTGAAAGATGGACAGCAACTTCAAGCAGGGGCAGGGAGGAGACAGTGACTCCGAATCCCATTCTACTTGACAAAGACTCAGTCATGTTGCCAAAACTCTTTCATTTCTCAAGAAAATGCAGGTGTCACAGGTACCTCACCACACTGCAGAAATTCCCTGAGGGGCGACATTCACATGAACTTGACCCTCGGTGAGGGACTTGCCTTTCAAATACTTCCTCTCTCATGACCCTTTCTTATATCAGGTGTCATCTCTATTTCCCACGCCTTCAAGCAAAGGTCTAAAGAAAAATAGGCAATTTTTTTTTTAATTTGCTAAAATACTTCAAATACAATGTACAAATCCCATAGATTTTTTTTTCCTTAGCAAAGACAAGAAGTACAAAGAGTTCAAACAGAAACTGAAGACACTGAAATAAGCTGTCGCAACGCTCTTCCTCACCCACAGGTAATTTCTGAATCAGAAAAGAAAAGGATCAAGGAAGGCTGCTGGGAATTTATGATGACGTCCTATGAGAGAGGGAAGGCCACTTGTATGCACATCTAGAGATAAGAAATCAAAACTAATTTCCAGAGTCTATTAGAGACCTCCAGGCCACATCCACACCCTCCCCAACCACTCTCAGCCCACTGCAGAACGCTCGACTTACTTGATAGTCACGGTGACATCCAACATTTTGTCGGTGGTGATAGTTCCAAGGACATGGTGGCGAATGGCTGTTAACGTCAAGATACTAGGTGAAGACCTATAAATCAAAGAAGAGGAAGGAAACACTAGAACCTACTCATTCTCGGAAGATCATCAGCAATACCCTATTTGGGCATCCTTCCTGACCCTAAATTTACTACAGAAAATTGCTCTTAGCCTGGGGTAAAACAACTCTGGAGATCCACAGAAGTATTTTAAAGAGTAAACTAATCCTCCACTCCAAAACTTTACACTTCCAATTCACAGGGAAACCCACGCACGTATGTAAAAATATAAAAATGGCAGACTTGAGCTTGATGGATGCCCATCAGCGAAGTCTGGGAGAGTCAACAGAGCTTCTATGTAAGCCACTTCAAACACACAACACTCTATCCTGGGGTTACAGAATTCTTGAGAAAGATATCCTCTCTCCGGTTCCTCAGTAACTAATCCAAGTGTCTTAAAACCCTTACCCAGAAATTCTGTTGAAGACCTAACCTTGCTTCTTTCAGAAAAAAACAGAAAAATTCCTTTTGTTCTCTGAAGTAAATGGAGGAGCGTAGCACACTCGCTATCCTCCGTGGAACGTACACAAACACACAAAGCATTCAATTCCCGGGCTTACGTGTCATAGGTGTAGAATGCTTGCTCAAACCGGTGGCAGGAGCGAGGGGTCACTTTGTACACACCTACAGACAGGAAATCAAAAGCAATTTTCAGAGAACGGCATCTATTACACTGAGCAGCTCTGACATTTGAAATCAAACGGCAGCTCTCTGCATGTGAAAACTCAAAGGTATCGCAGATCAGCAATAATGGGATCAGAAATACTGGGCAGGCATCATTTTCACTGCCCGTGACAGCTTCTTACCAATGACCAAATCCGTGTAACGGCCCAATCAGACACGCAGTTTTCATTTTCCATAACGTAACAACTCATAGTAGTTAAATCTGTGCAGACCAAGTGAACGAGAAGGAACAGAAAGTACATTGCTGCTGCAAATTGGACTGAGAATAGTTTTCTACTTAAAAGATTCTATTAAGGGTCCAAGAGATACCAGAGCCTCAATTTCTTCCTATAAATATTCCTAAAAAGGAGGCAAGGACTCAGGGAAGCCCCAGAAAAGTACAAGTCTACGTGGGAGGATGCTCTGAGTAGGGGTGTATTTCATCTCTTGTCAGAGGAATACAGTCAATTTCAGGAAGATGCAAAGAATAACAATGTATTCCCCCAAATCATCATTAACCAATATTTTGGCCACATTTTCTACAAAAACCTGAAATTAGTTCAAGCTACCCTGTTGTTTTCATTGCACTCAACAAGCCCCAGTAGTTACTATCCAAAAAACAGAAGAGATCAGGTTTATCCATTCATTCGTTTGGTCTTTCATTCAACAAATATTGACAAAGTGGCCTCTTCCTGGCCAGGTATTGTGCTAGGTACTGGTAGAGAGTGGAGAAGGACAGAGCAGTGGTCTCTGTCTTCATGGAGTTTACCATCCACAGAGAGAGGAGGGTATTTGACAGCCACAAACAAAAAAAATCAATTGTGGCACATGCAAGAAGGGGACAGAAGTGAGTGCTGAGGGCAAGAGTGTAGGAAGCAGGTCTAAGCAATACTGAACTGATGGGTAGGAAGGCCCCGGCTAGGAGGGGCAGGAGGACATGTACACAGGGAACAGCATCTGCCTCACAGGCTGGATCAGTGTTTCCTCAACAGGCCTCCTTCCTGCCTTGAGAACGAACCCTGGTTATAACGAGGGTAGCAACATGCTCAGCCTCAGGCAGTGCGTCCCAGCCCCCCTTGCAGCGAGAAGTAACCATGTGGCACGGTTCTGGCCAATAATACAAACAAGTAGCTTACTAGAGAAGGGGGCACAAGGAAACGTTTGCCTGCCTCCTCCTTGTCTTTTGCCTTCAAACATAAGTTTTCTAACCACAGTCATTTTGAAAATGTAAGGCAAAAAATACAAAGGAAAGGTCTAAAAAATCATGAAGACACCACCTCTACCATCTACCAGCTGTTGAACCCATGCTGGCAGCCACACACTGCCACACTTCTTTACTGAGCCAAATAAACGCTCATTTGCTGATGGCACTGCTGTATGGATTTTGTTAAGTGTAGCCAAAGGCAGCTGAACTGACACCCAAAAGGACAGAGTGGCTGGACGAGAGAGAGTGGCAGACAGGGCTGGATTACACAGGAGCTAAGGTCAGGTTAAGGAGTTTGTATTTATCTTGGGAACCAAGGGGAGGAGCCACTGAATTATTCATTAGGAAAATGCAAAATACAACCAATATAGACACTACTTCCCATCTACCAGGATGGCTACAATAAAGCAAGACAATAACAAATGTTGGTGAAGGAGGTGAAGAAACACAATCCCTCACGCATTGCTGGTGGGAATATCAAATGACACAGCCTCTGTGGAAAACAATTTGACAGTTTCTTTAAAAATTAAACATAAATTTAGTACGCAATTCAACAATTCCATTCCTAGGTATCTAAACAAGAAAAATGAAAACATAAAGACACAAAGACTTGTACAAGAATGTCCACAATATTATTCATAATAGGGTCAAACTAGAAACCACTCAAATATCCACCGATTGGTAAATGGATACACAAAATGTGATATAACCACACACCAGAACACTATACAGCAATGTAACACCACAAACTACTGATATGTGCTATGACACAGATAAACTTCAAAGATATCTTCAATAAAAGAAGCCAGACAGAATACCAACCCTGTATGATAAACAACCAAAAAAAGCAAATCCACTGGGACAGAAAACAGATCAGTGGTTGCCTGTGGCTGGAAACAGGGATGAACTGTTAGCAGGCACAGAGGATCTTACACTGTGGGTGATGAACAGTTGTAAAACTGGATTCTGGCCATGGTTATTCAACTAGGTAAATGGACTACAAACCATTTTATTGTACATCTTAAATAGGTGAGTTTTATGATATGCAAATTCTGCTTCCAAAAAAAAGCTGTTATAAAAGAGGGAAGGCTGGGTGCAGTTGCTCACAACTGTAATCCCAGCACTTTGGGAGGCCGGGGCAGGAGGATCACTTGAGGTCAGGAGTTCGAGACCAGCCTAGACAACATGGTGAAATCCATCTCTACTAAAAATACAAAAATCAGCCAAGTGTGGTGGTAAGTGCTTGTAATCCGAGCTACTCGGGAAGCTGAGGCAGGAGAATCGCTTGAACCCAGGAGGCAGAGGCTGCAGTGAGCCAAGATCGAGCCACTACACTCCAGCCTGGGTGACAGAGCAAGACTCCATCTCAAAAAGAAAGGAAAAAAAAAAAAAAGAGAGAGAGAGAGACAGAACCCACTGAAAGATTTTAAGCCACTGATTCAATTTTTAAGATGGCACTTTAAAGAGAGGTCATTGCCCAACGGTATATTTTTAGAGGCGAAAGGGCCCAGTGGTCTCTACTCAATTCAAACCCAAGAGAGACAGAACAATAAGAGCAGACTGAACACACGGAAATTGAAAGCTTCATGTAAACAGAACCAAGGTAGGAAAAAATGCCTTCAAAACCATCCTCTGGTGCCTTTCCATTCTTCTAATTCGTAGCACATCAATCCTTCCAAACTTACCAGGTTTGGACAGGCAGAATCGGTTGACTCCTTTGGAGAGGTTATAAATCCCCACGTTCTCACGTCCATTTCCATCCTGATAAAATTCCTAAGGGAGCAAAGCCAATACGATGACTTACTAGGAGAAATGGAGACACCAAGATGATTAATAATATTTCTCTTTCCAAACCAGTCATCTGTTTTGCTCATTAATCATCTAAGCAGTTGGGTGTTACAGGAAAATTTAAAACCTCCCAAGACTTCCAACAAAAGTGTGCTCTTTTTCATTCAATCAACTAATATTTATTGAGGACCTGCTATGCGACAGACACAAGGCTGTGCCTTGGGAGCCACCGCCATGGCTCCTGCTCTCACAGGGCTTATGTTCTAATACAGGAAGACAAAATCAACGAGTCAGCAAATAAATTAGTGATCTCAGCTGGTAAGTGAGGAAGCTGTGAAAATAAACAGGGAAGCAAGAGAAGAACAATCCCCACTTAGGGGTCTTCAGCTTGCTGGTTCCAGGGCACATCTTTCCTGAACACTAGGGCTGCAGCCTGGATGAGGAGGCAAAGTGTTTCTGAAGAAGACACAACATTCCAAGCAGAGGAGAGTGTACAAAGGCGCCGAGCAGGGAGTGAGCTTGGTATGGGAATGGAAAGGACCACTGCAGCTGGGGCTTAGCAAGCGAGGGAAGAGTGATAGGAGATAAAGAAGGGGTTAAGGAAGTGTCAACAACAACAACAAAAAAGAATCTTAGTATAAGGGAGCTGGAAATCCACTCCATCAATGAAAAGGAAAGGTTTCCTAACTATCTATCACTTATTATCAACCAGATATTAACCTATGTCCTATAACAAATCAGCTTGTTGAGTGTTTGTAACTAAGCAGTTAGGGCAGTAAGCTGTTGAAACACCAGTTTCAATTCTTCTAGTGTTCAACATAAGTAGTCACTTAATTTCCATTTGCCTCAGTTTCTCTATAGAGAAACTAAGACTTGACAATGACATCTGCCACCACTCGACATCAAAACATTATAGAAAATTCATGAAGGGATTGACACAGGTGCTCCTGAAACTCATTTCACACTGCCTTTCAGGCCACAGAGTCCGCAGTCAAGAGACTAAGATCCTGTTTATAGCACCGTTCTCCGTGCTGAAATAAATATACCAGAAAAGGCAGGGCGCAGTGGCTCAAGCCTGTAATCCCAGCACTCTGACAGGCTGAGGTGGGTGGATCACCCAAGGTCAGGAGTTCGAGACCAGCCCGGCCAACATGATGGAACCCTGTCTCTACTAAAAATACACACACACACACACACACACACACACACACACACACACACACACACAAATTAGCTGGGTGTGGTGGTGCACACCTGTGATAGCAGCTACTTGGGAGGCTGAGGTGGGAGAATCGCTTGAACCTGGGAGGCAGAGGTTGTGGTGTAAACTCCAGGCTGGGCAACAGAGCAAGACTCCATCTCAAAAAAAAAACACCAAATACATACACCAGAGAAACTCACTTGGCAGCATCTTAATAAACAAGAGCAGTGTACACCAAGGACACTTTAATATCTAAGAGGTTCACTTAAGCCCTAACATAACCCTGAGAAATAAGTACTATGATCTCAATTTTTGGTGAAAACTGAGGCTGAGAAGCAGTAAATAAATCTACCCAAAGCTATTATTACTAAGAATATAGCAAGAATACAGTTCTTTGCACTATAGCAAAGAACACCCCAAATCACCAGTCAGATTTAATGTAGGGCCAGGACACGAAAATCTCCCAAACACAGGGCCCCTTCCACTAAGAGATTATGAATGCTTCCCGATTATGCCTTCCGTAACAGGTGGGCAAGTCAAGGGGCAGAAAAGGAAATCTGAGTTAACTACGTTTACAATATTCCTGGCATGTTAGTCTTTCTTGATAGCCACAAGGTGAGCATTTTTTCCAAATAAGAGACTCTCTGTAAGCAGCACGTACCAGAGTGATGGCGTGAGACAGGGAACATCTCAGCATGTAGCCCGTCTGCCTGAACTCAACACCAGACACGTCATCCTCCAGCACTTCCACCTCCAGGCTCTTGTTCTTCCAGCACCAATCCTCATGCATGATGCTTACTGCAAAAGCAAACACCAAAAACATACACACGGGTATGGAGCACAACACCCCTCTGCAAGCCAGCACAAACAACGATCATGAATTAACTAATTTTAAAAACCGAGTGTGTATGTAGACATAAAGATAGAAATATACACATACATATATTTATAAGTAGCAGTGCTTGGAATAAATGACTGCTAAAGAAAACCAAGAGCCAAACGTGGTGGCCCACGCTTATAATCCCAGCACTTTGGGAGCCCAAGGCAGGTGGACAGCTTGAGGCCAGGAGTTCAAGACCAGCCTGACCAACATGGCAAAACCCCACCTCTACTAAAACTATAAAAATTAGCCAGGCATGGTGGCACACGCCTGTAATCCCAGCTACTTGGGAGGCTGAGGCAAGAGAATCTCCTGCACCCAGAAAGCAGACAGGTTGCAGTGAGCCAAGATTGCATCACCACACTCCAGCCTTTTTATTTCAAAAAAAAAAAAAAGAAAGAAAAGAAAACTGGAATCAATGTCCACTACATCATCAAGAAAGAAATCCAATGGGACCTGTAAGATCAGGCTGCAAGTAAGGCATTCGGGGATCCACAGATTCTTCTGTAAGTTTTTCCAGCTTTGTAGGCCACACGCTTTGTCAGTCTCAACCACTTGACTCAGCCGCTATTACACATGAGCGGCCACAGATAATCCATAAACAAACGGGCTAGGCTGTGTTCTAAGAAAACTATGCTTATAAAAACAGGCAGGCAGTTTTTGTAGTCTGCCAAACCCTGCTGTAACAGAAAATATTAATATAATACCAGAAACAGCAGTCTATTTTGTAAGCTACCCACTGCCAGCAGCTCCAAGCTGACTTCTGAAAAAGCAGAAATACAAGCAAGAAGCGGCTTCTTGAGAAAGACAAGGAAAAGGGAACTAACATTTGTGGACACCTGTTACTTAGCTGGCTCCCTGCCTAAGGGGCTTTATAAATTTTACTTCATTTAGTCTTGTGTTCTGCAGAAAGGTTTGATTACATCTATTTTACAGATCGGAAAACTGAGCTTCAGGGAGCTCCAGTACCTTGCCATAGTCAGTCCTCAGCACCTCTACTGGTGCTAAGTTAGTAGAACACATCAGTGGAACTATTTCACACTCCTTTTTCTGGTCTTTAGAAACAAAATGCTGTACACTGGGGCACCCTCCCTAAACAGAAGCAGCCAGTGGGTTGTGCTGACGAGGTGGCAGTCAGCTCAGTGCCTAGACTCCTCCATGTTTGTCCAATGCTAAATAATGCACAGTCAAGGCCATGAAGCAAAGAAGACTTAAACCAAGAAAGGTACATGGTCATAATACAATTTGAGACCTGGGTCTTAGAAAGCTTACAAAGACAAGAAGTGTGTGAGAGCCATAGGATATTGCATTCCAGTTCTTACTTTTGTATCTTCCCGGGAGCACGCTGTCAAAGGTGAAAGTCATGGAATTGACCTTGCCGGAGAGCTGAAGGCTCCGTTTCTCACCCTGGCGGCTCAGTGACTGCAGAGTCACCAGCAGGTCACCACAGGTATCTGCAGGAGAAAGAATGAGGGCACCATGTGACCCAGCCCAGGTTCGAATCCTAAGCCTATGTGATAGCTTCTTGCTACTGCTGAGCTCCTAAGAGGCAGTGGCGGGAGGCCTTCTTTCAAGCTAACATGTGTCAACTTGACTCCAAGAAGCCTCCCACCTTGCCGGTGATCAGTAGCAGACAACTAAGGCACCGACGGTGAAAGCGGCCCCCTCATTCGTTGAACACCCCTATGTGAGCCAGAGAAGACAAGAAAGGAAAGCCAGAGAAGACAAGAACAGAGCGCCTACATGGAACGCAAGATGAAATGGTGCAGGAACATTCATGGAGCACCAATAAGAGCCAGAGAAAAGGGCAGGAAGTGACAAAACAGTCACTGAGTGACCATTTTAAGCAGGCACAGAACTCAGCCCTCAAGCATGATGATAATATTAATAAAGATAGCAAAGATTTACACAGCTCTTTCTGTGTGCCAGGCACTATTCGAAAGGCTAAACACGCTCTAACTCATTAGATCCTCACAACCCTGTGAGGTTGGTACTATTACTAGCTCCGTTTCACAGACGAAGAACTCAAAAGCACAGAGAGGTTAAGTAACTTGCCCCAGGTCACACATACAGGGGTCAAAAGCCCAAGGAGACTGGTTTGAGTATGTGCCCTAGCCTGTGCTGCACTCCCTCTTCACATGAGCACAAGAAAGCCTCACTAAAAACCTCAAGAGGGGTAGCATTCCCATTTTAAAGATGAAAAACAGAGACTGGACAAGTAAAATGCAGTCTCACAGCTGGTAAGACACTGAGTCAGGAATGAAAACTGGGCCTGATTCCATCCTCTCTGCACAGTCAGAGGCGAAAAAAGAAACCTTTGTGCTCCATTGGGAGCCAAAGCAGAAATACTCCAAGAGAATGTTCCTAGTGATTCCCGTGGCAATTATTCAGATAGAACTATGTGCAATAAGGATACTCAAAAGCCACTCTCCAGGAACAGGGTCTACTTTTATCTTCAATGTCCCTAATGAGGAAAAGTTTCCCAAGATCCCACCCCTACCTGCTGACTTCTCTGAAACTAGGTGTTCTTGCTTTCCAGTGATATCTTACCCAAACAAGAGACTTTCCCAGAAACTGATGCCAAAAACTGTACAAAGGCCACATCCATCACAGGCCTGTCGGTCACAGTAAGAGGAAACGTCTGGGGTTTCAATGTCAGCCCTGCTCTGGTCTCTGCCTCAGGAACCATCACCTGCAGAAACATGGATGTAATGTTAGAGGCTGCATACAGCGGGGTAGGGGGTCTTCCCCTTGATCTACGGGGCACTAGAACATTCATTTGGGTCCAAGGCTAAAGAGATTTTGAAGGCCAAAGGTTCATTTCCAGGCCGATTTTACAATCACAACAAATCCATGAATAACAAGTAAACACAGTTCTACCCAGATGAAAAATTAGCCTCAACAGAACCACGTGTCTGCACAAAAGTCTATCTGGCCTAATTCCCCCGAGAGGCACACAAAGGTAACATGCCTCGCTTATATACTGGAAATCAAACCACATCCCAGTCACTTTTCCTGGCTTCAGACTATGTGGATGACACTGGTGGAATTAAGTCATTTTCTTCTTCCTTTTGTTCTGCATGCCTTTCACGGCTAAGGGGAACACGCATAGGGAGCAGCAGTCAGCTCTTTCACACCAGTCAAGATGACACTGCCCTTCCTTGGAAAAGTCCATCATGCTTCCGAAAGGGCTTCTAAAGGCTTGTCAATGTGGACATCTTTGCAAGAAGCCAGCTACCATCTAATAAAGGCAGCTGTCACCCCACACACCACGTTATTCTGTGGAAGCAGGGAGAACATAATCTCGTACCCTGTTTCCCACAGAGGGAGGGACCCCACTCTGCCCTGGAGGAGAGCAGAGTCTAGCAGGGAACCTTCCTGGCCCTCTCCCTTTGTGTTATTTGCTCTTCCACAGGAAGGGCAGCTGCTGATTTGATGGGTGAGAGCCCACAGACACAGTCTCTCCCCCGGGCAGGGCCACAGCACTGACAGGCCTGATGGGCTGGCCTCTGCTCTGTCCTGTCTCCTGCTTGCTTGGGCCAGCTGTGGCTTGGGCTTTCACCATGGTAATGAGACCAAGGCCAGAGCATCTTCCCTTCTTGGCCTGCTTGAACAGATAGTCGCATGGTCCCTGCCCAGCCATCTTCAAGTCAGGGCAAACCAGGAAATGGGAAGCTCCATTTTGGCCTGGGGTCCTAGAAGCCACACACTGTGGCCATTTTTGAGCTCCCATTAATAGAGTTCATTTTTGGTCTCCTCTTGGGACTCATTCATATTTGACAGCAGCCAGAAGCCGGAAGGTGGAGGAGTTGACTGGCAGGCTGGTACTAACCTAATAAACACCATGACTAGAAAAGAGAGAGGCACATGGCACTACTTTTTAGCTGGATGCCTATGTGGCTCTACTCTACTGGTGCAGGACTGTAAAAACTTAAAAACAAGAAACTGGAAACTGGAATGCTCCATTCTAGCTCATAACCCTTCTAAAAATCACTTTTTCTCAAAACATTTTAAATTTAAAACAACACACCGCACCTGAACTTTATAAGTCCCTGGTTTTGCTTTAAAACAAAATGATCCATGAGCATCCGTCTCCACGGTGACCAAAGACTTGTCCTTGTCTTGAGATGACAGGACAACTTTGTATTTACTCATCTGCTTGACGGTGTCAGGGAAGCGAATGATTGATATCTGACCACAGACACTGAACCTGCAAAGAGAAGACCATTCATTCCAGCATGAGGACTCAATTACAGCAGGAAAGGCTCTTATCAACCAAAAAAGATGTAGCTCTCTCCCAGCCCTTGTTCCTGAGAATAGTTTAATCTGAATGACAAGACACAATGCAGTCCAAATGATTCTGGTTTTAAAAAGCAACCTTCACTCTGGTTTTAAAAGAATGCAATCTTCAGGAGGAAGACTGGACCTCTTTCTACAGAACAGGGGGCCGTAGTGGGGCTGTGTGTTTCAGGTGACATCTGGCAATCCCCCCTACTGCAGAAGCAATTTTAAGAAAATCTGCAGATAATAAAAATGTTTCAGGTAATTGGATTGTTGACAGTGGAGTGGCCTTGGACTGTGAATGTGGGCTAGCCCTTAAAAGCAAAAGCTCTAAGCTGCATAAGAAACTGTGGCATTAACCAGGCCATCAAATAAGACAGGATTATCACAGACGCCTTCCTTGTTTGTGATTATATATAATGCATGGATGAAAGCAAACTGAGAGATTGGAACAGAAAAGGTAATTAAGTTAAAAAATGCAAAGCTAAAACTGAACTCCTTGGGAGGAAGAAGCCACAAACATAACTTATAACTGAAAAGCCCTATTAAGGTAATGACGCAGATTTCAGATTAGAAATGAGGAGTAAGGTAGTGCAAGGCATCCCTCGAAAAATACGTGAAAGGCACTTCTACAAAGACCATCAGCTCTGGAGTGCTGGTCTTCATTTCTGAAGCAGTTGGTGTGTCACAGTGTAATAGGACATCCTAGCTGGAGGCCACAGTCGTTTTTTCAACTGTTCATCTTAAAGAATCTTCAAGAATCATTTTAGATCAAAGTTAGTTACTTTTGACATAAACATAATAAAGAATGTTGGACTCTGACAATTACAGGTACATTAGATGTTGGAACTACCACTCAGCCTCATATAAAAAACAGTGGAAAACAATGAAATGGTGTAAGATTATGTATGTGAAATCTAGGAATAATAAAAACAGTCATTTCTTCAGAGCATGAAATGCAAGCCAAGAAAAAGGTTTTTACACTCTTAATGGTTAAAAGAAAAAAAAAATCAAAAGAAGGATAATACTTCATGACTTGTAAAAATTGTATGAAATGTAAATTTCAGTGTCTAAAAATGTAGTTTTGTTGCACTCTGCCCATTCATTTACAAATTGTCTATCTCAGCTGTTGTCTTAGAGACCATATGGCCCATGAAGCCTAAAACATTTATTCTCTGGCTCTCCACAGAAAAAGTGTCCCAATCCCTGACCTATAATATGCATTTTGGTTCTCACATTCCCCTACTGTGAACTTTCAGAATAAACGGATGGGAAGCAAATACTGAGAGAACCATTCCTAAGGACCCTTCATAGTCTCTGGATTTGTGCACCTGTCAGGGGATACATCACCTTGTCTATTTCCTATCGAATCTCTTTGCCTCCTTAAGTTGTAAATATTTGAACCATAAGATCTGTTTTAGCTCAAATTGTTATTAAAAAGAAGTGCCTATTTTCACTAAACCTTAAACCTATACTGGCTTAGTTTGGAAAAATAAACCAAAAGGGTAGTAGAAAATGGTTCCATTATATTGAAGCCCTTAAAAATTGATTTGTATCAACAAATTCTTTCAGCAGGGTTTAATACATATATGTTCAAAAACTGGTAATCTTGGTGGATGTTGAGATAACTCTATTTTCACAGTCACTTGGACAGAAATCAAAGAGTTTGTTTTTAAAATACATTGAGTAATTTTAAAAAATTATTTTTTATTTTTATTTGTAAAGGAAGACTAGGCACGGTGGCTTAGCCTGTAACCCTAGCACTTTGGGAGGTCGAGGAGGGTGGGTCACTTGAGGTCAGGAGTTCGAGACCAGCCTGGCCAACATGGCAAAACCCCTTCTCTACTAAAAAACATAAAAATTTGCCAGGCGTGGTAGCATGTGCCTATAATCCTAGCACTCAGGAGGCTGAGGCAGGAGAATCACTTAAACCCGAGTGGTAGAGGCTGTAGTGAGCCAAGATGGTGCCACTGTACTCCAGCCTGGGTAACAGAGCAAGACTCTGCCTCAAAAAAAATAAAAAGGAAGAGAAATAGTAAGAAGTATCAGTGTGCTAAAAAGGCAAATGTACTATGTTGCCCCCCCCCCAAAAAAAAAGATATGAGACTTTCCAAAAATGCTCAACAAATACTATTTCTTTCTTTCTTTGACCCAAATACTCTACTTCAAACGAGAAAATAAATATATTTCCTCCATCTCTGTGAACAGCACCTCCTCCACCCACCCAGTGGCTCAAATAAGAAACCTGAAACCTCAACAGCACAGGCCTGTGGGTGTTTTCTCTCTATGACCTACCAAATCCATCTACTCCTGGCTCCCTCCCCTGCCAGCCCCCTGGGGCCAGCCACCACCATATCTCCTCCGGACAACTGCCACCGCCTCCTATCTGGTCCCTCTGTTCACACCATGGCTTCCCTCCAATCCATTCTCCACACAGCAGCCAGGAAGAAAAACTTTAATTTAAAGTGCCATGATCCCTATCACTCCCTTGCCAACTGACAACTCTTAATGGGTTTCCACTGCATTAGGGAGCAAAGCCCAATCCCAAAGCAGGGCTACAAGGCCCCAGAGCTCCCTGACCTCATCCACCTCCTCTGGCTGCACAGACTGCCTTTCAGGTCCTTCCTATCCTGTCCAGGCCTCTGAGCACACTGCTCCTCTGCTAAGGAAGGTCTTTATTTAGCTAACTTTTAGTCTTCACTAAGGACTCTGCAACCCAGAGAGTCTTGCGCAGCACCCAGTCTAAATCATGTCTTCTTGCAGCACCCTGGTCTCTTCCCTGCACAATACTTGCTATAATTTAGCATCGCAAATGCATTTGTCTTTTTTTTTAATCTTTGTTTTTTTGGGGATGGAGTCTCGCTCTGTCACCCAGGTTGGAGTGCAGTGGCATGATCTTGGCTCACTGCAACCTCCACTTCCCTGGTTCAAGCAATTCCCCTGCCTCAGCCTCCCAAGTAGCTGGGATTACAGGCACACGCCACCAGGCCCAGTTAATTTTTTTTATTTTAATAGAGATAGGGTTTTACCATGTTGGCCAGACTGGTCTTGAACTCCTGACCTCAGGCAATCCGTCCACCTTGGCCTCCCAAAGGGCTGGGATTACAGGCTTGAGCCACTGCACCGGCCTTAAAATCTTATTAATCTTGTTATTTTATTTTTTAATTTTAATCTATTACTTTTAGACCAGGTTATGAAACTAGCTAAATTTAGTATTTTTGGTAGAGGTGGTGTTTTGCCAAGTTGCCCAGGCTGGTCTCAAACTCCAGGCTTAAACTCCGCCTCTGCCTCCCAAAGCGTTGGGATGGATTATAGGTATGAGCCACCACGCCTGCCCACACATGTATTTGTCTTAAGTCTGTCTGCCTGGTAGCGGGTGAAAGCCCCATCTCTGGAATTTTAGCTTGATTAATTATTAGATACGAAGCATTTCTCAGTGCCTCACCTAGAGTAGTTGCGCAAAGTGTTTCTGGAAGGCGGGTAGGACTTACATCCAAGAATTACTTTTTGAGGGTGATTTGCTTCCTCGTCTTCCATTCCCCACTGGACTCCTTGACCTCAACCTCCATCTGTCTCCAGAAAAGGGTCACCGTGGTCTCCTCAGTGATCAAGCCAGTGGACTGTGTTCTCCAGGGCTCAGCTCCCTGGACCTCCTTGTTAGGCACTACCTCGTACCCCAAACTTACTTTCTTAGCTCCTATGACCTCATGTTCCCTAGGTCCCCCTTGTGCCACCTGATACTGTTTTTAGCCTACAGTGCTTCTAATGCTACCTGTACATATATATATGAGGTCCTGGATGCCACCTGCAGCTGAATTGTCAGGATTTACAATCCATCTAAGCACCTATTGAAGAGCTCCACCTAGTGGTCCTACAGACTGATGTGCCCAAAACTGAATCCTCATCACCTAACGGGCTCCTCTTTCTGTCCCCAGCCATCACACCTCTCAAGCTGGGCACCCTAAATATCTCACCAGTTTGTCCTTGACTTACCTACAAGGCAAGCCCTTGTCGTCTCTGCTTTCAGACCACCTGTGCCCAACTCCTATTCCTTTCAAACCCACTCTCCTCTGTGCCATTGTTTTCAGAATGACCTACTGAAAACAATAATTGAAGCTTGTTATCTTGATGCTCAAAACCGCTCATGGCTCCTTGGCCCCAGGGGGAGAAAGCCCCTATGCCCCAGTGGGGTGTGAGGAGGTGCTATGAGGTTGTCCTCATCACCTCCTTCACCTGCCAGCACATTCTGCTCCAGCAGCATCCATCTATACGTCCGCAGCCATCTCATGCTGCTGTGAGACTGCCTGACTTGGCTCATGCCACGCTTCTCCTAAGCAGACCCTACTTAAGGTACTGTTCTGTGAGCAACCGTGATGTCTAAAGCTGTTCTGCAGGTTACACGCAGGTGGATCTGGGATCTGAGTCCAAAGCCCGAGTTCTTGGCTCTACACAATCTTGCTTCAGATGATGGTAAAACCACAGGAATTCAGCCACAAGATGTCCCCACCTGGACTTACAGTATAATGAGTAACTATAAGCAGGAAGAACTACACCAATGACCTGAAGCATCTTCCAATAAGTTTTCTCAACCAACGATACCATCTTTCAAAGTTCTCAAAATTAAGCAAAGAGGGGTCCCATTAAAGATCAGACATGAAAGATCTTTTTTTAGTTTAACACTCCCATTTTAACTTGAAGCAAGAGACTTTTCATTAAGCATCCGACATGTCAGTACCTTCAGTTTGTAAAATTTAGAACTAATCTTTCTTGGCCAGGCGCAGTGGCTCACACTTGTAATTCCAGCACTTTGGGAGGCCGAGGTGGGCCAATCACCTGAGGTTAGGAGTTGAGACTAGCCTGGCCAACATATAGTGAAACCCCGTCTCTACTAAAAAATACAAAAATTAGCTGGGCATAGTAGGGCACGCCTGCACTGCCAGCTACTTGGGAAGCTGAGGCAGGAGAATCGCTTGGACCTGAGAGGCAGAGGTTGCAGTGAGCTGAGATGGCACCACTGAACTACAACCTGGGTGACAGGGCAAGACTCCATTACAAAAAAAAAAAAAAGAAAAGAAAAAGAAAGAACGAACTACTCTTTCTTAAGTCCTTAAACTCAGCAAAGACAGTCAGATTGCAGGTCATTTTCTTCTCCACTGGCCGCCAGCATAAACACTGGTGCTTTCAAATCCACACGATAAACTTACCCTGTTGCAATAATGTCAGCCAGCTGAGGTGTGTTCGGTGCAATTTTGATGGTGACCGTTTCAAAGTAGAGGTGCTCTTTCTGAGCATGGATGGTATACGTCCCCGTGGTTATGTTCTCCAGACGGAATGAGCCATCGGCTTTTGTTTTGACTATAAAACAAAAACACAAGAACAGAAGATAAGCCAAAAACAACTGTACTTACATGTACACCAGAATACTTGAGACCAAAAGCTGCCATGTTTTCACATAGTCATCAGTTCCTTTCCATTTCCCTCTGTGATCCAAAAGAGCACTGGCCCTCAGCCCGAGGCTGGTGTGTCAGCCCACCTTTGATTTGGTTATTCAGGGTGACTACTGCCTCTGGAACACCATCTCCTTCTGGTCCGTTCAAGACCCTCCCGGTGACGGAGAATCCCATGACGTGGAACACCGGCTAGAAAACAAAGAACAGAAAGAAGGTGCTCAAAGGTGCTCCTGTGCCAGAGCCACGAAGCCTCCTTCTGCTGCGCCAGCCACCACCTACCGTGTCTGCCCTTGCTGCCCACCTCCCAGCCCCCAGACCCCGGTGCTGTGTGCCAGCCGGGGTACCTCTCATTTTACCACATCTGTCTTCTCTGTCGTGTTCCCAACACACTGCTGTGTGTCAAACAGCAGAACAGAAAAGGTCTAGAGACTTGCTTCCCAGGTTAAAAGGTCACTGACTCAGGATTCTAAATGCCGCACACCCTCGTCCCTGTGCTGTCTCCTCCTCTCCAGATGCCCCCATTTTGGTGAACCACGTCTTCTTCCAGTCTCCCACACATACCCTAGCATCACTTTGGATGCCCGCTCCCTCTTCCTCTGGCATCTATCAGTCCTGTGATTTCCACCTCTGCAAAGTCTCACATGCCCCCTCCTATCTTTCCTTCAGGTCCTTATGAAATCCACTTAGGCCGGGCACAGTGTCTCATGCCTGTAATCCCAGAACTTTGGGAGGCCGAGGCAGGCAGATCACTTGAGGTCAGGAGTTTAAGACCAGCCTGGCCAACATGATGAAATATGTCTCTACTAAAAATACAAAAATTAGCCAGGCGTGGTGGCAGGCACCGGTAATCCCAGTTACTGGGAGGCTGAGGCCCGAGTATCACTTGAACTTGGCAGGCAGAGATTGCAGTGAGCCAAGACTGTACCAGCCTGTGCAACACAGCAAGACTCTGTCTCAAAAAAAACAAAAAAAAAAAAAAACAAAAAAAAAAATCCACCTAGACCGCCCTCCTCCACCGCCATCACTGACTCTCACATGCTCCCAGGCTCCATGTGTCTGCATCTGTGCCCCACTTGCCTATGGGAAGCACACCTGTGCTTTCTCTGCAGTCAATGAGTTCCAGCCCTGATCCATGCATCTCCAAGGTCACCACAGCTAACCTCTTTTAATACCTTCATCAAACTTACCAGTATCTCAAATGTCCTCGTTTGATTTCTTAGTTGTCTCCCTCCCTCTAGCATGTCACCTCAGGAAAGCAGGGATCTTTTCTTAGTCATCAGATGCACAGCAGGCACTCAATAACTGACTCCTGAATGAATGTGTGCACACACATGTGCAACAGCATTTGAGATGAAGCTTTAAGTAATTAAATGACTTCCTTTTTAGGCGGGGAGCCTTTCTTTTTTATTTTCTTTTTTTCAGCAAATGGTTTCTTAGTGATGGTCTCACATGACAGGTAGCCCTTTTTCATCTTTCCAAAAAGGTATGTTTCATTCCATCCATTACCTACTTATTAATTCACATATGTACTCAACAAATATTTTTACTGGGCACCTACTACGTGCCAGGCACTAAATCACTTGTTAGGAAAACAGCAAAGAATAAGACACTCACGGTTCCTAACCTCAGGGAACTTACAGAGCCCCATTTCCTGAAATGCCATTCATCATTTTCGAAATTTGTATCTGGCTGTGATCTGGGAATATCTCTCTCTGCTCACCTGGCCCCTTCCTTCTCTGTGAGCTGTGTGAAGCAAAGCAAAGACTTCATCTTCTCACCCTTCTCTTTTCCCTCCAGTGTACCGTAGAACAAACACTCCACTGAATCTTAAAAAGCAGAGTCTGCACCCCACTGTGCATATGACCCAAAAGCCCACTCCTGCCAGTTTAAGCTATTTTAACACAGGACTTTCAAATGTATTATTAAAAGAAAACGATTAAAATATAATTTTTTCAATAACTCTAACATTGGGTGGTCCACTTATGAGAGGCTGTTACTTTCTTTTGGAAATTGCTCTAGCTAGCCAATTTTCTACAGTAACCATTTTCTACTCCTGTAATTAAAGGAGACATAAGTGAGATGAAAAATACATTTACCATCTATGTGAGGGTTGAGGGAGTTTATCAAGCCACCTATCACACCGCTCATTCCCAGCACCACAGTCCGAGCTCTGCCAATTCTCATCTGGTTTACAGCCATGGCATCCCAAACAGTCCCCCACTTCCACCCTGACACCCTGCAAACTCTCCTCATCACAGAAGCCAGAAGGATCACACCGCTCCTCTGCTAGGAACCTTCCAGTGGCACCAACACTCACCCAGAGTTATAGGCAAAGTGGCCCACCAGGCCCTGCACAATCCACCCCGTCACCTCCCTGGCCCTCTCTCCACCTCCTTGTTCCTTGCTCATTCCCTCCACTCCAGCCACCTGGCCTCCTGGGGGTGCCCCAAACCCTTCAGCACACTCCTGTCTCAGGATCTCTGCACGTGATGTTCCCTCAGTCTTACACACTCTTCCTGCAGGACTGAAGTATGGTTCACTCGTTCTTTCCCTTCAGGTTGTTACTCAAATGTCACCTTCACAGGGAGGACTGGAGGACTTCCCAAAAACACCCTATGTACAACTGCAAACCCTGTCTCCACCCTGAAACTATATGATCTCCTTTCTTCCTTTATCTAGAGAACACTTATCACCTTCTACTGTACTTTCTAACTTATTCATCTATCCATGTATAGACCCTTCCTGTCATTAGAACATGAGGTCTAGCCAGGTACAGTGGCTCACGCCTGTAATCCCAGCACTTTGGGAAGCCGAGGCAGGCAGATCACTTGAATCCAGGAATTACAGAACAGCATGGGCAACATCTCTACAAAAAACACAAAAATTAGCTGGGCAGTGAGCTAAGATCATACCACTCCACTCTAGCCTGAGCCACACAGTGAGACCCTGTCTCAAAAAAAAAAAAAAAAAAATGAGATCCACACAGACAAGAATTTTTGCCTCTTTGGTCACTGCTGTATCCCCAGTCCTGGAATGATGCCTGAAATGTATGTCACTGGAACTCAATAAATAAATTTCACTCAATGAGTAGATTTAACTAGGAATCCAGATCTCTACCATAAGGACATCACGTGTAAGAATATAATACCAGATTGCACTTTTTCCCACAGCCCTTCCAGATAAAATAATTGATTTTTTTAAAAACATGTCTGCAACACCTGTGCCTAGGGATGGGAACTCAAACACCTGTCCCTCCAGAAGAAAGGAAAACCTCACCTCGATTTTCAGGCTGTCATGCTCCACTGTAAAGTCGAGTCTGGAAGGCGCCACATCAAAAGTAATTCTCTCCCCGCGATAAAATGGAATCTGGAAGAAACAGTCTGTTAATTACTAAGAACCACTAACATGATCAATCTTCAATATTAATAATCAATCTAGCAACCCACAGATGACAAGGGGTTCAAGACAGGCCAAGAGAAACATTCATTGTAACTGTTGCAGATTTGAAAAGAAGAAGCCCAGCCCTTTTTGTAGCTATTACTAAGGAGCGCATGTCTCATCTTAAGAGAAACATTCATTATAACTGTTGCAGATTTGAAAAGAGGAAGCCCAGCCCTTTTTGTAGCTATTACTAAGGAGCGCATGTCTCATCTTAAGTTACTGCTTAACAGTGTGTTCAGAGAACTGCAGGCCAACCATCTGCTCCTTTAACACACAAACAGCATTGGCTCTTACTTCATCGTGAGAGACCCAGACATCAACAGAACGGAAATCTGCTTCACTCACCACAGTGTAGCCCCCACTTGGCAAGGAATAGAAGGAGAAGGAGCCGTCTTCTCTGGAGACAGTGTAGCACAAATACACAAGACTCTCATCTTGGGGCTGGAACCCAGGCACTGGTGAGACACTGCAGCCCAGGACATCCTATGCCAGGGAAAAAAAAGATAAGACTTCCTTTTCCATTTACATGTTCTAATTACCATCAGTTAGCCACATCATAGGAAAGTTTTTGTAAGTTTCATGTCAATATGTGTATTTCTGACATCTAAGACATAGTAATACAGGTAACAGGAAAAAAAACCTTGGCATTCAATATGTAAAGTTAAAAACTGGCACAGTCTTCTTGGGAAAAAAAGACATGACTGCCCTTCCTTACGATGGGTCACCATTCTCCAGTTAAGGAAATGGAGGCTCAGGAGGTTAATGGTGACCAGCCAGAGGTCACACAGCTAGGAAGAGGCATTTGTTTAGACCTGGAATTTGTTTGAACCCACGTCTGATTTCAAAGCCTGTATACTTTCCATCACATACCACTGCCTCCTAGTGTAGATGTGCAATGTTTTATGAGCCAACAGAGACACATGGTATTCTTGAAATCTTTTTTTGAAACAGAGTCTTACTCTGTCACCAAGGCTGGAGTACAGTGGCGTGATATCGGCTCACTGCAACCTCCACCTTCCGAGTTCAAGCGATTCTATTGCCTCAGTCTCCCTTGAAGCTATGACTATAGGCATGTGCCAACATGCCCAGCTAATTTTTTTTTTTTTTTTTTGTATTTTTAGTAGAGACGGGGTTTCACCATGTTGACCAGGCTGGTCTCATATTCCTGACCTCAAGTGATCCGCCTACCTCAGCCTCCCAAAGTGCTGGGATTACAGGCATGAGCCACCACCCCCAGCCGGAGACACATGATATTCTTAAGTGTTAAAATGATAAATCAACCCAGATCTGCATTTTTTAACTGGTATGTTCTGCTCCGTAAACCCCCGCCTACCCTTCATACCATCTCTTTTGTTCTTTTCTTTGCTTACCTCTTTAGTTACTAAAGAAGAAAAGAGAAGAAACTTCACCCCTTTCATGGGCTCCCCATCACTTCGGACAGAGCCAGACACATTGTAGCCAGCAACTATGAGGGGACTGGCCGCGTTGGCATTTGAGTTGGTTACACGCACTGTGGTGCTTGCCTGTAAGAGAAAAAGATTTTAACTTGAAAAAAAAATAAACACTTGCCAAGTGTCTAACAACATGAGGACATGATGAAGCTAAACTATTAACTGGGAAATGTAATTTATAAAATTGCTTATTCAGTATAATCACTTTTTTTTTTTTTTTTTTTGAGACAGAGTCTAGCTCTGTCACCCAGGCTTGAGTGCAATGGCACAACCTTGACTCACTGCAACCTCTGCCTTCTGGGTTCCAGCGATTCTCCTGCCTCAGCCTCCCGAGTAGCGGGGATTACAAACACCCGCCACCACACCCAGTTAATTTTTGTACTTTTGGTAGAGATAGGGTTTCACCATGTTGGCCAGGTTGATCTCAAACTCCTAACCAAAGGTGATCCACCTGCCTCAGGCTCCCAAAGTGCTGGGATTACAGGCTTGAGCCACCATACCAGGCCAATCATTATTTTTTAATGCCCAAAATGAAGTGAAAGGAAGTGTGACAAAATGTAAATAATGATTTTGTCTATATGGTATTTTTACTTGTATACTTTTCCATCGTCCCAAATTTCTAACTTAGTTTCCACTGCTTTATAATCCTCTATATGTTCCAATTTTTTTAAAGGGCATATTTTGCTTTTTTTCTACGTTTAATGATAGTGTTAACAGAAGATTAGCCTAAAGCTGCCTCCTTACATGTTTTAAGTTTGGCCTAAAGGTTTCTGTGTATATAGTGCCAAGTCTCAGCCAATTCCAACAGCCATCCTTCAACTACTCACAGGCGGCAAACTGTTCAAACCGTGTGCAAATAAGAAAAACGTCCAGCTGTAACCAGTCCAACTGTTTCTAGACCTCACCTCCTCTTTCTGCCCATCACTTTCTTTTTTCTGTCCATAAACCCTTCCCAATCAGAAACGGTGTCACAGTCGCTGTAAACCTATTCTGGCTCAGGAGGCTGCCTAACTGACAAATTGTTCTGTGCTCAATTAAACTCTGTTTAATTTGTGTTACGTTGTTCTTTTCACAATATGTGCATGTTTTTAAACATTTTTGTTAAAGTACAATTTACATAGAGAAAACTGCGTGTATTCTAAGCATACAGCACAGGGCTTGTCACAAACTGGGCACCGGTCACCCAACAGAATAGCACCAGCACCCCAGAAATGCTCCTCACACTTCCTTCCGGTCACTAACCCCCCAGGAAGATAAACATAATACTGACTTCTAACAACATGCTTTACTTTAAAATCCCAATTTCATATTAATAAACTCAGATTCTTCTAAGTAACATACAATGTAAACCTTAAAATCTCTTCTATTTATAAATGTGTAAGCCCTATCATTTCAAATAAAAAAATATATATATTTTTTGAGACAGTCTCGCTCTGCCGCCAAATCTGGAGTGCAGTGGTGCAATATTGGCTCACTGCATCCTCCACCTCCCAGGTTCAAGCGATTCTTCTGCCTCAACCTTCCGAGTAGATGGGATTACAGGCACATGTCACCATGCCTGGGTAACTTTTTATATTTTTAGTAGAGACGGGGTTTCACCGTGTTGGTCAGGCCTGTCTCCAACTCCTGACCATAAGGGATCCACCAACCTCAGCCTCCCAAAGTGCTGGGATCACAGGCATGAGCCACCACATCAAGCCTTGAATGAAATATTTTTAAATGTTGCTCCAGAAGAGGAAAATCCCCAAAACCAAAAGTCATAAATAGCATGAAGAGACATCTAGGTGTGAAACTATCATCAACTATAAATGCATAAAACCTATAGAGTAAAAAAAAAAAAATGATAAAACATAGAGAATAAAACCCAAAATACTGATTCCAGTGATTCTTTAGCAAAAAACGAGACACAGTTTCAGTACCAACACAGAAGCTAATATGTTAAGATGTTCCTTAATACTTATTTTAACTTGGTCTTTCACACTATTTTGATCTTCATCCTTTTTTGACTATAAACTATTTCAGTCAAACAAAAAGAAAATATAATAAAGAACACTTACGTACCTTCTAACCAGCTAAAAATTTAAAAAGTGGAAATACAATTAAAGATGCTGGCGTACCCTCAAATTCCCTTCCTCCCTCTTTCTCTAGAAGTCAGTGTCATTTTGAACAGTGTTTGCTATTCCCATGCATGTCTTCATAATTTTTCTATATAAGACTGTATCTTCCCTAACTCTACTAAAAACACAAAAATTAGCCAGGCATGGTGGCAGGTGCCTGTAATCCCAGCTACTCAGAAGGCTGAGGCAGGAGAATCACTTGAACCTTGGAGGTAGAGGTTGCAATGAACCAAGATTGCGCCATTGCACTCCAGCCTGGGTGACAAGACTCTGTGTAAAAAAACAAAAAAGACTGTATCCTTAGCCAGGTGCAGTGACACATGCCTGTAGTCCTAGCTCCTCGGGAGGCCAAGGTGGAAGGATCGCTTAAGGCCAGGAACTGGAGGCTGCAATAAGCCACGAATATGCCAATGCTATACTCTAGCCTGGGCAACAGAGCAAGACCCTGTTGCAAAAAAAAAAAAAAAAGACTGTATCTGTCTGCGCCAGGTACCCTGTAATCCCACTACTTTGAGTGCCTGAGGGTGGGGGATCGTTTGAGGTCAGGAATTCGAGACCAGTCTGGCCAAAATGGCAAAACCTCGTCTATCTGAAAAATAAAAAAATTAGCTGGACACAGTGGTGCACACTTGTAATGCAGCTGCTCAGGAGGGTAAAGCAGGAGAATAGCTTGGACCCAGGAGGCCGAGGTTGCAATGAGCCAAGATCACACCACTACACTCCAGCCTGGGCGAGAGAACGAGACTCAATCACAAAAAAAAAAAAAGACTGTATCCATAAATAATGTTATCACAAGTATTTAAATCATATTTCTTTCAACTCTGTTATAAAATGTAGTTACACGGATATATGCAGCTCTGGTTTATTCATTATTGCTGACATACAGCAGCCTATTGTATGATGGAACCACAATCCATTCTTCTCTTAAAAGACATTTAGGTTATTTACAATATTTTGCTATTACAAAGCTGTAATAAAGGTTCTTGTTGCCCAGGGTGGAGTGCAGTGGTGTGATCTAGGCTTACCACAACCTCTGCCTCCCAGGTTCAAGCAATTCTCCTGCCTCAGCCTCCCGAGTAGCTGGGATTACAGGCATGCGCCACCACACCTGCCTAATTTTGTAATTTTAGTAGACACTGGATTTCTCTATGTTGGTGAGGCCAGTCTCGAACTCCCGACCTCAGGTGATCCACCCACCTCGCCCTTCCAAAGTGCTGGGATTACAGGCGTGAGCCACCTCGCCCTGCCGATAAACATTCTTATACATTCTCCTTGGGCACATGTACCACAGTTACTAGAATGTTTAGTATATTTACAGATTTCTGTTTCAGGCAGAAAAAAGAACAAATAAATCTCATCAGGGCCTTCTGTTGTTGATTTAGTTTAAAATAGCTAAAGTTAATAAAACAGATCTATTTCACAGCAGGAAGACAACATTGTCACCTAAAACTGAAACCAACACAAGCAACATCTGCTACAGTGAGGAGTTACACCTTATAAATAACCACCAAACTAATCAACAGCACCAATGTTTCTTCATCTACTCCTGAAAAAACCATCAGTTCTTTCCAAAACCTAAACTGAAAACCCCTACCTTTATCCCCAAGCCAGCATATTACTGGCATGGCTATAGACGTAGCTGTCACACTCACCTCTTTCAATGCCCAGGTCGGATGAGTTGCAAGGATTTCATAATCTCCAGGCAGGACTTTAAAAAACGCAAACCTAAGAAATACGAAATAACCATTTAACTTTCTCCAAACAACCTCAGTATTTCTAATTTTATGATTAATGTTGGCAGCACAAGAAAACAGTGATGGAATTATCACCAACTTGCCATTAGCTTGTTAAATGAGCGTGAATGAAATTCGATCCTTCACTGTATAAATCTGCACCAAAGAGCACTGTGTGCCAGGAGGGGTGTTCCATGTGCTGATAGGAAGGAGGAACATTTAGGCTCCCTTAAGCTCAAGGATCTCTGGCATAAAACCAGCCCTTGTCGCACTGCAGGGATCAGTCACAGAACATTCGACTGTGTTTGACAGAGGTGACAGGCATGAACTGACAAGGAGAAGGGAACAGAAGTGTCCAAAGGAACACGTGGGAAGGTGAGGAAGTGGGGTGAAAAGCACAGAACAGATGCACAGGCTGAAGGGGAGGGGGACACTGACACAAGATGATGCTAATGACACACAGTGGGGTAAACCATGACAAGCTTTGAATCCCACAAAAAAGCCTTTACAGAAATAGACAAGCTAGTCTGGCTTTCTGCACAAAGCAACTGAGATGAGAAACCAGCAGCTGATGAAAATGACTCTACTAGCCACAGACAAACTAACACTAGAGGGAGCCGAGCTCAGGCTGCAAATGCTACTGCCAGTATACTAACATGTTTATCCCTTTAAATTTGTAAGGCAACTGACAATTAGAAGGCTAATTCTAGTGAAATAAACTATAAAAAAGCATTTGATTTCTTCTTCTGCAGTATTTTATTACATCAAATGTTGCCTGTAATAACTGGATAGGGCTTGGAAATCCCGTTACTACCAAGTCTTGGTAAGACTGAGTTTCTATTTCATTTTCATAATAGCCCAGTGCTACAAGTCACTATCATTGTTTCAGTGAGTACAGATGAAATGGATTCAGAAGGCTATTTTTTTCTAGTAAGGTCAACACCAAACTACTAGCCCAGAAAAAAAATTATGGCTCCATATTCCTGCTACAGACCAGGAATGGAGAGGCACTAATCAAGGCAAAGTAAATGTTATTTCAAAAATGAAAAATAGTTTCAACAATAACTTTAAAATTGAATGACTTACTAACAGACTCATTATAAACTTCTGTTTTGCAGTTTAGTCAGTTTGTATATTGATGGAGTTAGTAACAATTTGATTGCTTTCGAAATTACCAGTTTGAACTGGTATTAATCTTGGCACATCTGTTAACATTTACAACTATATACATCCATTAAATAAATGCTTTAAATTTGATTCAGCAAGGTCAGTTAATCATCACTTCCAACTACAAAACAGTTTTGAGATAATAATGATAACGATTTTTTCTAATCCTAACTGAGCTAACCTATTGGAGCTAACACACCAGGCAGTTTGAAGTAATATTAATTTCATCTTTCCAGTAACCTTAGGAGGTATGTTCCACAATTATCTTCATTTACAAAAGAGGAAACAGAGGCACTGAGGGGTTAAGGAACTTGTTCCAGGTCAAACAGCCAGCAAATGGGGAAGCTGGGATTCAAGCCCAGGCTGGCAGGCTCCAGAGCCAGGCTGAGCTGCTAAATGAAGACCCACTAAGCCCCAGGCCCTACAGCAGGTGCGTTATGGGTATTAACTCTTTATTCTGTTTGTTTGAGGCACTCTGTTGCTGAGGCTGGAGTGTAGTGGCACATGATTGATCATGGCTCACTGCAGCCTCAACCTTCCAGGGTCAAGCAATCCTCCTGCCTCAGCCTCCTGAGTAGATGGGACCACAGCAGCATGCCACCACACCCAGCTAATTTTTTTCCCCTATGGGACTCTGCTTCAGATAATTTTTTAAATTATTTGTAGAGATCAAGCCTCCTATGTTGTCCAGGCTGGTCTCGAATTCCTGAACTCAAGTGATCCTCCCACCCTGGACTCCCAAAGTGCTGGGATTATAGCCACAAGCCAATGTGTCTGGCCGGTATTAACTCGTATTTAATCATCCCATCAGTGCTACGCAAGATGGATCAAATGGCCTCCATTTCACACATGGGGAACTCAATGCTCTGAGGTGCATGAACTCACCCAAAGTTAAGAGGCTGAATCAGGATCTGAACCCAGGATTCCCTGAATTCAGACCCCCAAACCCAGCTCCGTGACCTCATCACAGCGTGGCTGTAAGGCAAGACTGGGAGACAGGATGCTACTCACTTTCCGCCGGGCTGTGTAACTGTCGACTGGATCTTTGCTTCGGTCCCAGTGTTTCTGAGAGACACTTGAACTCCCGCAGGACCCAGGGCCTGCCCTTTGCTGAGGACCTGCATGGAGAAAAAGTTTAGGCCCCACCCAGCAAAGGACCCTCCTCTCAAAGCACTGGCAGTCCTGCTTACAACCCCCAGGTGGAGTCAGGAACCTTCTCTGGGTCAAGAATCCCATTGAAAAGATGATATAAATCATGGATATGTTTCCTGGAGATGAGGTAGGAGAGGGAACAGTAAGGTAAAATAAGACTTTTGTTTCGATGAATCTAAGACATTGTCAGCTAAAGATTCACCAATATTGGCCTGGCCAGTTGTAGTGGTTCACACCTGTAGTCCCAGCACTTTGGGAGGCCAAGGTGAGCAGATCACCTGAGGTCTGGAGTTTGGGATCAGCTTGGCCAACATGGGGAAACCCTGTCTCTACTAAAAATACAGAAATTAGCTTGGTGTCATGGTGCATGCCTGTAATCCCAGCTACTCGGGAGGCTGAGACAGGAGAATCACTTGAACACAGGAGGCAGAGGTTGCAGTAAGCTGAGATTACACCACTGCACTCCAGCCTGGGCCACAGAATGGGACTCCATCTCAAAAAAAATAAGCAAATATAAATAAAAATAAAAATACAAAAATTAGCTGAGCATGGTGGCACATGCCTGTAATCCCAGCTAGTGGGGAGGCTGAGGCAGGAGAATTGCTCCAACCCAGGAGATGGAGGTTGCAGTGAAAGAGACTACACCACTGCACTCCAGCCTGGGCTACAGCACGAGACTCTGTTTCAAAAAAAAAGGTTCACCATTATTTTGCAAATCACTGAGAAAGAAAAAAATACCCAAGATCCCCATTTCCTTCATCTCTTCTTTCTTTAAAAAATGCAGGATATTTTAACCTGGGGACTTTGATCCCACAGGGGACCCACAGATAAATGGCAAGAGAGCCTGTGAGCCCTGCACTCCAACCTGTGTAGAACAAGAAACCCACACATACAGCTGGGACGGAAGGGCCTCACCTTCAACACAAAGGTAAAGGAGAAATAAGTCCATTATGAAGAAAAGGGCAGGAAGGAAAAAAGCACATCTCAACCTCAGGCACAGGATGGGTGGAGGAAAAACAACTCTCCCCTGAGAATCTGAACATCGGAAGCTGGGGCAAACACCCATTAGCATTCTAAATTCACACAACCACCATGGCAATGCAAAAAAAATTTCAGAATCTAAATGCTGGGAATTCTCCCAGGTGAGTGGCAGAAGCAGGTGCATACTATCTTAAGAAGAAGCTGACTTCAGTTCACCCAGAGGGAGAGCAAGACGCCACAAGGCTTAGGGAGTGCATCCTTCCAACTCTGCATCCCTGTAAAAGGCCATCCCTGGCATAAACTCTAATAGCTGCCGGGTGCATGGCGCACACCTGGAATCTCAGCACTTTGGGAGGCCAAGGCGGGCAGATCACCTGAGGTCAAGAGTTTGAGACCAGCCTGACCAACACAGCAAAAGCCCATCTCTACTGAAAATACAAAAAATAGCTGGTCGTGGTGTCATGCACCTGCAATCTCAGCTACTCGGGAGACTGAGGCAGGAGAATCACTTAAACCTGGGAGGTAGAGGCTGCAGTGAGTCAAGATTGCACCACTGCACTCTAGCCTGGGCAACAGAGCAAGACCCTGTCACAAAATAAAAGAAAGAAACACTAACAGCCTATGCCCTGGGAGCAGAGGGAATGACCAGCAACATCAATCTCACTCCTAAGCACACCTGCTGCGTTCTACACAGGATGGAGTGCAGGGCTCACAGGCTCTCTTGCTGCTTATCCATGGGTCACCTGTGGGATCAAAGTCCCCAGGTTACAATATCCTACATTTTTTAAAGAAAGGATTTAGTATACATTATAGAGTGAACAGGGAAAATAATCAAGTTCCAAAGACAAACCTTGCCGTTCACAGAGAACCCAGTGAAGACAAAGTTGATGTCCCCGCCCTTCGTGCAGATGTCGCTAACTCCATCCACACGGAGCTCCACGGTCGTCGGCTCTGAGGATGAAGTTGGGGAGGAAATGGGGGCACGAGACACAGAGGAAAGCTTAGTTTTGGAGTATAGTGAACCTAAGTAGAACATATTTTATTGTTCAGTTTTCATTTTATTTTTGAACACTTTAATATACTCCTATGTTTCCAAATCCAAAGGTAAAGAAAGGTATGCTGGGGAAAGTCTCCCTCTCCTCCCTATCCCCCCAGCCACCTAGTTTCCTGCCCCAGAGAGAACTCCTGTTTAGAGTATAAAATAATTTTACAACAGCCTTTCAGCTAAGTTATATCTCAGGGTGCCAGCGGAAACTCAGGGAGCACCAAATAATTTTATTTACTGAATGCTCATCACAGACCAGGCACTGAGGTGAGTGCATTTAACCCTCATAATTATCTTAAGAGGCAGGCAGTAATAGATGAAATTTATTGAAGGGTAAACTGAGGCACAGAAAGGTTAAAGGAGCTCCCAAGATCACAGAGCTTCTGAGTGACAGAGCCCCGATTCAACCCTAAAAGTCTGGCCCCGGATCTGTTCCCTGACCAAGTACATGAGCTCAGCCATGTTAAACCAGGACCACAAACTCCAATGCCACAGGAGCCCCGTGGGTTCAAACTGAGCAGAGCACCCTCGGGGGATTATGATGGTAAATTGAAAGGGGGCAACCGCACTCTAGTTTGCCAACCACTGCCATGCTTTGCCAGAGCTTCCAACTTCTCCAAAGAACTGGAAATCTGGATTTTATATACCAACTCTTGACTTTTCAGTATCAGCAATTAACTCCACTTTTTAAAAAACTGAAGAGTTCATCACAATAGCGGTTAAAGCTGAGTTTTTGAAACATTAGGAAGAATATGGAATAATGAGTAGAGAACAAAATGGAAAACCATGAGATGAGATTTTCAGGTAAGATGACGAATTACATGCATGTTCACATGCGCACGTGCACACACACACAAAGATTCCAATAAAAAATGGGCAAAAGACTTGAACAGAAATCTTACAAAAATAGCTAGCCCATGGCAAATAAACATACAAAAAAGTGTGCAACTTCACTGGCCATCAGAGGAATATAAATCAAGACCACAGTGAGATGATACGACACCCCCACCAGAACGGCTAAAATGAAAAAAACTGACCATACCAAGTGCTGACTAGGAGGTGGAGCAATGGAACCCCTTGTACACAGCTGGTAGAACACAAATCGGTGCATCCACTTTGGATGTTTGGAAATACTTAAGCTGAGCATGTATCAACTCTATGGCTCAGCAACTTTATGCCTGTGATATACTCAGCACAAACCCAGGCACATGTGTATCAAAAAATACATACAAGAATGTTCACAGCAGCACTACTCTTAGTGGCCAAATACAGGAAGCAACCCAAACGGCCTTCAACAGAAGAGATCACTGATATAAAATATAAACATAGGCCATGCACAGTGCTCATGCCTGTAACGCCAACACTTTGGGAGGCCGAAGCAGGCAGGTCACTTAGGTCAGGAGTCTGAGACCAGCCTGGTCAACATAGTGAAACCCCATCTCTACCAAAAATATAAAAATTAGCCAGGCATGGTGGTGTGCACCTGTAATCCCATCTACTCAGGAGGCTGAGGCACAAGAGTTACTTAAACTTGGGTAGAAGATGCAGTGAGCCGAGACTGTGCCACTGCACTCCCTGTTTCAAAAAAAAAAAAAGAAAGAAACAAAAAAGAAAATATATTTCATAAAATATAAATCATTTTATATTTATGCATCAGAATTCTGAACAGCAAAGAGAATGAACTAGAGCTGCAAATGATACAGAGAAAACTCGCAATGCTGAGAGGAAGAAACCAGGTATTAAAAAGCACCCTGCATGATTGCATTTGTATAAAGTTCAAAACAGACCAAATGGATCTCCAATTTTTAGACGGTCAGGCTGGTGGTCACCTGGGGGGTGGGGCAGGATGGCTAACGAGCACCCAGGATGGGGACTTCTGTGGTGCTGGTGAAGTGCTATCCCATCTTCTGGGTGGTGGATACATAGGAATGTTCACTTTGTGAAAATTTATTCAGGGCACTTTTGTGAAAATATAACTCAATTAAAAAGCTTATCAACAGCATCAGTTGAGGGTGGGGTGGGGTGGCAAACACAACGCTCCTGCAGGCCACCAGTCTAGATTTCTTCTTTGACCATGAGCATTCCTCTCAGGGCTGCATTCTTCTCCAGTTTTCTAGAACATACCAGCCAGACACTCCCACCCCACCCCTGACTACAAACTGATAAAGAGCTGCTCTCACAGAGCCAAATCAGCTGTCAGCTGCCTGAGCTTCATTTTAGCCTTGGTGATGGCAGGTGCTAAATTCTTCCTTGTCTAATGCACAGGCAAGCCTGATAACCAACAATGGTGGTCCCGACTCCTCTTTCCAAGCTATGGACTGGGGGTCACCCACATCTGCTCTAGTGAAACATCAAGAGTCTCTCCTCTTCAAAAATGCATGCTACATCAAAATAGACCCTCTCTTCTGATCTCAACCCCATTCCCAACTCCCCAGCTATGTTTGAAGGCAGTTCTATGAGGAAAGTCTGGAGCTTTCATTGGGAAGTATGCAGAAGAGCTGTTTCTGAGTACTGCGTGCTTGCTAATTAAGTGCCAGCCACTCTGAACACTCAATACTGGTTTATTCATCCTCCAAGTACCTTGTGGGGCAGGGACTATAACTATTCTGGCTCAACAGTGAGGAGCCAGGCTGACATGGGGGAAGTAATTTGCCCAAGGTTGTTATTTAACTGGTAAGGCTTAAGGCTGACAGATATTGTAATCTCTTGGAACATAAATCTGGATTTTTATGACAGATCTCACAGTGTTTAAATGTTGCAATTAATTACATAAAAGATTAAAAAACTGAGGAGGCTAAAAAAAGAAGCCATCCTGGGACAGGAACCAAGTCCCCACTCTTGGCTTCTATACTGTTCTGCTGCCATGTAAGGAGTGAAATTGCAAAGGCAGAGTTTCCAGAAAGGTACAAGAAAAGATGTCTATTTTTCAAAGGTGACAGAAAGCCTTAAGGTAGATTAAATCCAAACTAAACCAGAGAGTGATGGGGACAGGGAGAAGAGGAATTCAAATCCTCTTCCATAATGAAAATGATCCTTAATATTTTAAGAGTTTATGCACCCTACTAATGTAAATTAATATTTGGCATATAATTTTTCTCTTCTGAGATGGAGTTTTGCTCTTTCACCCAGGTTGGAGTGCACTTGGCTCACTGTAACCTCCGCCTAGTGGATTCAAGCGATTCTCCTGCCCCAGCCTCCCAAGTAGCTGGGATTACAGGCACGCACCACCATGTCTGACTGACTTTTGTATTTTTAGTAGAGACGCGGTTTCATCATGTTCGCCAGGCTGGTCTCGAATTCCTGAACTTGTGATCCGCCTGCCTCAGCCTCCCAAAGTGCTGGGGTTACAGACGTGAGCCACCATGCCTAGCCATAATCTAATCTTACAAAGAACGTCTAGTGATTCAGTTAACTTACCAAAACTCCACCCTAGGGGAGGCTCAATCTTCAAAATGAAATCCCCCTAAAAGAAAAAAAAGAAAACGAAATTTCAAGAAATGAGAACTTGACTCTGGTTTACTTTAGCTTAGTGTTACCATTTAATCTAAAACTTTTACATGAGAAATGAAATTCAAAGAGTAACCCTTGTTTTTCTTCAGATGCTACAAGCTGAAGCTGAACACCAGAAGTTTTCATCTAAACAATCAGAAGACAGTGTTGAAGCCCACTTGTGAGTTCTCAAGACACTGGGTTCAGCTACTCACTGTCTTTTAACATTAAACATACTATTAATTCTATTAATTGAGTCTCCCATTAAGCCCTCACATGCCTATTGCTGCACAAGTGAGCATATCTTCAGGAATCAGAGTTACTTCTTAAAACTAGATTTGGCCAGGCACAGTACCTCACACCTATAATCCCAACACTGTGGGAGTCCAAGGCAGGAGGACTGCTTGAGGCCAGGAGTTTGAGACCAGCCTGAGCAACATAGCAACACCCCATCTGTACAAAAAATTTTCTTAAAAAATTAGCTGGGTGTGGTGGCAGGCACCTATATTCTTAGCTACTCAGGTGGTGGAAGCAGGAAGATCACTTGAGCCCAGGTCAATGCTGCCGTGAACCATAATCACGCCACTGCACTCCAGCACGGGCAGCAGAGGGAGATCCTGTCTCTAAACAATACATTAACTCATTAATTCAATAAATAAAACTAGATTTTACTCATCACCCTGGTTTCTTTTTTTTTTTTTTTTGAGATGGAGTCTTGCTCGGTCACCCAGGCTAGAGTGCAGTGGTGCGATCTCAACTCACTGCAACCTCCGTCTCCTGGGTTCAAGCCATTCTCCTGCCTCAGCCTCCCAAGTAGCTGGGACTACAGGCATGCACGACAACATCTGGCTAATTTTTTTGTATTTTAGTAGAGACGGGGTTTCACCATGTTGCACAGGCTAGTCTGGCACTCCTGAGCTCAGGCAATCTGCCTGCCTTAGCCTCCCAAAGTGCTAGGATTACAGGCACGAGCCACCACGCCCAGCCTCTTGGTTTCTTAAGACTGATGCTGTTAAAAAATAATTAAATAGGTTTTAGGACAGACCCAGCTAGCCCAACCCTAGAAATCAATCCGATGCATTATGGATGAAAAGTTAAGTTCAAGAATATTTCCTGGTGTGTTATTAGTAATAACTATTATTTTAAAATTGGAGAAAGTCTACATGTCCATCAAGAGAGAGGTAGTTAAATAAATTACAATTTCGGTTTGATTCTGACACACTATGAAGCGATTAAAAAGAAGGCAGTGGGCTGAGCATGGTGTCTCACTCCTGTAATCCCAGCACTTTGGGAGGCCGAGGTGTGCAGATCACCAGAGGTCAGGAGTTCGAAACCAGCCTGGCCAATATGGTGAAACCCATCTGTACTAAAAACACACAAAAAAATTAGCTGGGCGTGGTGATGGACACCTGTAATCCCAGCGACTCAGGAGGCTGAGGCAGAAGAATCAACTCAAACCTGGGAGGCAGAAGTCACAGTCAGCCAAGATCGCTCCACAGCACTCCAGCCTGGGTGACAGAATCAATATAAAAAAAAAAAAAAAAAAAAAAAAGAAGAAAAGAAGGCAGTAGATCTATTCACACTAACATTGAAAGCATGCAAGGGAAAAAAACCAAATGTCCCTCTGGTAATGAAAGCATTAACATAGGGAAAAATCATGAAACTGCAGAATAAATCCTATTGTTTGATTCTACTTGTATTTTTTTTAAAAAAAATCAAAATCAAAACTACATATATTGACTATTTTTGCAACTTCCTATGAATCTATATTTCCAAATAAAAGGTTTATACATGGAAAGATGGGATTATATAAGCAGAGGTGGTTGTGGATACATATCTATGTGCACATATGTTTGTGTGTATTTGCATATATGCATATGCATGTGTATCCATGGATATCTGAATAAATAGAAAGCAATTTGTTAGGATGCACATTGAAACTTTGTAAGAGGGCTGGGCACAGTGGCTCACACCTGTAATTCCAGCACTTTGGCAGGCCAAGGCAGGTGGATCACTTCAGGACAGGAGTTTGAGACCAGCCTGGCCAACATGGTGAAACCCCATCACTACTAAAAATCATTGTGGCACGCGCCTGTACTCCTAGCTACTCGGGAGGCTGAGGCAGGAGACTTGCTTGAACCTGGGAGGTGGAGTTTGGAGTGAGCCAAGATCATGCCACTGTACTCCAGCCTGGGCAGCAGAGTGAGACTCCATTTCAAAAGAAAAAACAAAACAAAAAAAAAACTTTATCAGAGGTTATCACGACAGAGAGAGGTATAACTGTAGGAAAAAGGGTTCAAATTTATTTCAACTACTTCTAAAGACCTTGACTTTTTTTTTCACAAAGCTCATGAATTCATATATTACCTGTACAATTGTTTAACAATATTTTAAGTTGCTTGCAAGTAAAGGGTTGTATGATATCAGAGTTTCTCCACCCTGGCACTACTGACATCTGGGCTGTCGTGGGCAGCTCTGTAGCACATGTAGCTCCACGCCTGGCTACTACTCACGGGATAACTGCAGCACGCAGCCATGGATGTCACAACCACAAACCTCTCTAGATATTGCCAAATGGCCCTGAAGACATAGCGAGATACTTGATTTATCAAGGCTGTTTGTGAGTTGTCTCCCTCCGAATGTGGCTAGGATTACCATATTCCACTGATAATTTACAAAACAGATGAGCATTTGCTAGTGTAGAAAAGGGTATAATCGGTGCAGCCTGGCGGGGCCAGAGACTTCCCATCATAAGTGACAAGCAGTAAAAACAGAAATGCCCTCCCCTCTTACCTTATCATACAAAGGGATCATAAAGTAACCATTGTTAGGGGCACAGTCCGTCTGGTATTTCAAAGTCCCATGCTTGGTATACAACTTTATCTAGAAAGGAAGGAAGGAAAACAGAAATCATAACATTGCCTTTGAGAATTAACCACATGTTACACCTGAACGCACTCAGTCAACATGCATTCACTGAGTGCCTATTATATGCCAGCTTTAACACTGTGCATTATTGGGGACAGCGGGAAATAAAGTCTCTTCCAAATCATGTGACTCAGTGTTTTTCAGATTAGAAACCACCTAGAGCGTATCCCAGGGCCTTATTTTTCAATGCTTTTCTGTTATTTTAGTGGCTGTCTCTAGGTTGCTCATGTAAGTTTTGCATCTAAAACAAATCTCCAAACTTTGCCATTAGCAAGATGCCTATTAAAATGCAAATTCTTGGGAGGGAGCAGTGGCTCACACCTGTAATCCCAGCACTTTGGAAGGCTGAGGCAGGCAGACCACCTGAGGTCAGGAATTTGGACCAGCCTGGCCACATGGTGAAACCCTGTCTCTACTAAAAATGCAAAAAAGTTAGCTGGGCATGGTGGCGGGCACCTGTAGTCCCAGCTACTTGGGAGGCTGAGGCAGGAGAATTGTTTGAACCCAGGAGGCGGAGGATGCGGTGAGCCAAGACCATGCCTCTGCACTCCAGCCTAGAAGACAGAGCAAGACTCTGTTTCAATAATAATATTAATAATAATAATAAAGTAAAATAAAATGCAAATTCCTGAGAGCCACCTCTGTTTCTAAACTAAAGACCTGGAATGAAGGCCAGAGATCTGCCTTACTACTAACTCTAAATAATTTCAAATATTTGGAGCAAGGTTCATCTAGAAATTTCATTTTCTCATTACTTTCATTCTCAGAACAAAAAGGCACTTACTATCTGTCTTCTCCTCAAGGACTCTCTAAAACTCTTACATTCTGAGCATTACCAGGCACAAGTGTTAACCCAGTAAGATGCCCAAATATGGCCTGGGTCTTTCACGCATTGTGTGGCCTCCAGCAGGCTCACATTCAGTTTCATGTGAAGACTCCCTTCCATGTGGTTGTACAGATTCACATTGACGCATATGAAGCACCTGCTATAGAATATGGATTCAAAGAAAAATCAGTTTGCGGCGGCCAGGCTTGGTGGCTCATGCCTGTAATCCCAGCACTTTGGGAGGCCAAAGGAGGAGGATCATTTGAGCCCAGGAGTTCAAGATCAGCCTGGGCAACAGAGCCAGACCTCATCTCTACTAGAAAAAAACCTTGGCTAGGAATGATGGCATGTGCCTGTAGTCCTGGCTACCTGGGAGGCTGAGGCAGGAGGACTGCTTAAGGCCCGGAGCAGAGGCTTTGGTGAGCTATGATGGTGCCACTGCACTCCAGCCTAAGCAACAACGTCAGGCCCTATCTCAAAATAAAATAGAAAAAGCCGTTTGTATTACTATTTAATATCTCTCTCTGAAGAAAAAAGCAACACGGTGTAATAGGCAGGGAGCACACTAGGCTCAAGGAAAATTTCCTAAATGTACCTGCACAGGTCAACCACTCTGAGGCTCAGTTTCTGTATCTGTAAAAGGAAGCAGTTGGGTCTGATGAATCAAAAAGCCTCACCTCTAAAATATTAATGCTCTGTGACCATGTAACAGATCATACCCAAGCTGCAATGAAAGAGTAGAATCACGCCAGGCGCGGTGGCTCACACCTGTAATCCCAGTACTTTGGGAGGCTGAGGCGGGTAGATCACTAGGTCAAGAGATCGAGACTAGTCTGGCCAACATGGTGAAATCCCATCTCTACTAAAAATACAAAAATAAGCCTGGTGTGGTGACGCACGCCTGTAGTCCCAGCTACTCGGGAGGCTGAGGCAGGAGAATCGCTTGAACCTGAGAGGTGGAGGTTGCAGTGAGCTGAGGTCATGCCACTGCACTCCAGCCTGGCAACAGAGCAAGACTCCATATCAAAAAAAAAAAAAAGAAAAGAAAAGAAAGAAAGGAAGAAAAGGAAAAAGGCAACACAGCATAATAGGCAGGCAACAGACTGGGCTCAAGGAAAAATTCCTAAATGTACCTAAGCAGCTCGACCACTCTGAGGCTCAGTTTCTACTTCAGTAAAAGGAAGCAGTTGGGTCTAATGAATCTAAAAGCCTCACCTCTAAAATGTTAATGCTCTGTGACTACAAAACAGACCAAACCCAAGCTGCAGTGAAAGAGTCGAAGCTTACCAGCTAAGAAGATGTATAAAGTGACTAACTCAAAATGAACATTTGGGAAACGACTCATGTGAAATTACGTGCAGCCTGTATGTAGGTTCTCTGTGGGCCATGACTACAACTTAAGTTCCACAGTGCCTGAAACAGCATCTTGCTTACTCTAGGTACTCAGCGAATTTGTTACAGGTGATGAAGAGATTCAGATGCATGCATTTAAGGCACAGATTGGAAATTCATCAGCCGAGAAGAGTTAGGGAGGCAACAAGGGGCATTCATCCAAAGGGATTCGGATCACTACATAACCCAAGCCAACTGCTGCAGCCCAAAGATGAGCTGGTTTTCCAGAGAAATAAAGAACCCAGTTTTTAATGTGAAACCTCCTGATTGTTAAATTATTAGCAACCAGTATAATTTTTTTTAACAGTAAGGTCCCTGTTAAAGAACAAAATGTCAATCCCATGAGAGTAGGGAGTTGTGTCTGTTTTGTTCACTCACTGCTATATCCACACCGGGAACAAGGTTTTGGTATGCGCAGGGGCTTAATAAATCGTTGTTGACTCAATGAACATGATGTAAAAACGCCCAGGATGGGAGAAAGCCAGAGAGGAATGAAGGCAGTTGCACGGGAACAAAAAACACAATCGAGAAACGACTGTGAAATATCTTGATTATTTCTATGTCTTTTGTAAAGTACAATCAGGACACAGGATGGCAATGTCATCTACATCAAGATGACCAATATGAAATGTCTGATTTCATAATCAGAATTAAGAAAGAATGAGTATCCCAAACCATCTGGACAGGGAACCCTTGAGCTTAAGGAAAACACTTCACAATGGGCCACAAAACCTGCTCTCTGATCTCAAGGTCATTATTAGTATGGGGAAGGGGGTGCCTAACTGTCTTTTCCTTCCTTCCAGAATCCCTGGAAACTACACGTTGCAAGAAGCCTTCCTTGGTGGCTTCTCCAATGCCCTGTGCCATCTATGGCCATACCACCCAAAACACACCTGGTCATCTGAAATGCCCTGTCCCCAAAGAGAGGAAGACGCAGGTGGTGGCATGGGTACCCAGAAACATGTCTCCAGGAAATCCTAGGAGGCCGGTCGCTGCCAGTGGGTACATTCATTCAATGCCTGACTTCTTCTGACTAAAAAAGCAGCAAACAAGGGCGCCTTGAAGATCAGAGATGGGCTTGTTTAGGAAATGTATCTGCTGAGTTCCACAGTTTCTCTCCCAGCACGATCCTATAGGTACAAAAACTGAGACCTCAAAGCCAGGGCACAGAGCTAGTGGGGTGTGGAACTGACTCCTTCCCCCTGCCCCAATCCGCAGCAACCCGCTTTGCAGAACACAGTGGTTCACCCTTCACAGCCAGCACTGGGGCAGCTCAAAGGTGCTTCCAGACGATGTTTGGGGTCTTATTCCCCAGCCTCTTCCTTCGTTTTCGCCTAAATTACCTCCAAGACACCTGCTATTTTCCTCTTCCTTGTCGGCCCCACCATAAATCCCCTCCCAAAAAGGAGGCCCAGGCCTCACTCTGGTCTCCTCCCATCTACCATGCAAGTGACCTTCCGCCCCTACCTCCAACCACCCCCTTCCTCTTTACGGAAAGCTTTCTGGGTCATAATCCCACTGGGCTGATAAACATTTAACAGCACTTTATAACTTAATTAAAAAAAAAAAAAAATTCTACACAAATCTCTAGGGTAATGCCAGTAACTACTCATTAAGGCAATCAGGGCAGCTGACAACTCTCCATTTTCAGAAGTGGAGGGGCGCCGGAGAAATAAAAATATACCTTTCTGGCCCCAGATCAGAATCTGTGGGATGGGAATCCATGCTCTTTAAAATCATGCTGGGGGATTTGGAGGCGCGGTGGATTAGAACTTTGGGGATTTCTTCGGGGCTGTGGAGTTTGCGGGATACGACATATGGTCTACAGGTTCTGTAATATGGGTTTGGGGAAATGAGTTTCAGGGAGTCTGACTCGAGGGGATCTGGGGTCCAAGTTTAAAGAAATGGGGTCTCGGCTCCAAGGGATTTGGGGTCTGGGTTTTGAGGATCTGGCCTCCGGGTTTTGAAGAACCTGAGGTCTGGCACCCCTCAGTCCGTAGACGACCCCACGATAAGAACCTCTCCTCCAGCGCGACTGGGGAGGGACTGTGGGGAGCCCGCGGACAGCAGAGCCTCGGAAGAGAGAAGGGCTCCAAGGACTCCACGCCGCCCGGGGGTCAGAGGCGAGGCCAGCGCGGCCCAGAGAGGCTGAACCACCTGCCCGCGGTCGCGCCGCGAGTCGGGCCCGGGCCGCGGGGCGGGCGCTCACCTCGATGAGCGAGTAGTTGATCTCCACGTCCGACTTGACGAAGCCCCCGCAGCCCACCACGATGTCCTCCGAGCCGTGCGCCGGCCCCACGCCGCTCAGGAGCAGCACCACGGCGGCGGTGACCACCGCGGGCCCCAGCGGCCCCGCGTCCCGGCCCGCCAGCATGGCCCGACCTCCCCCAGCTGGACCCTCCGCCGGCTGCCTGGTCCCGCCCCTCACACCGCACGCTGCAGGTTCCTTCCTCCTCCTAGGCCGGCTGACAGCCCAGGCTCCGCCCCGCCGCCGCCGCCGCGCACCCGCGCTCCGACCCCAAGCCCCCGGCCCCGTAAGAGAGAACTACGGCGCATGCTCGGCAAGGAAACGAGCCCATCTGTGCCCTCTGGAGGCCTGGAGGACTCCGCGCGCCGTCTGGCAGGTGCAACGCAAGGTGCACGCCTGCAGGGAGAAGCCGCAACGATGAATTCGACTTTAGAACTCACCGTCACAGCTGGAAAGGACCGGAGATTTTGTGGGTCGAATTATCTAACAACTTTCTTAAATCTTTCTGACCCATGTATTTCGTAGGTAAAATACATAATCTCAAAAAAACCTTTAGAGCCGGGAACGATGGCTCAGGCAGGTAATCTCAACACGTGGAGGGATCGCTTGAGCCCAGGAGTTTGAGACCAGCCTAGGCAACATGGCGAAACCCCATCTCTACACACACACACACACGCACGCACACACGAAAAACCCATTAGGAATTTGTGTAACTTGGTACATTTTCCCATGATAAATGATGGTTTTTTGTTTTTTTTTTTTTTTTGAGACGGAGTCTTTCTCTGTCACCAGGCTGGAGTGCAGTGGCACGATCTCGGCTCACTGCAACCTCCACCTCTCAGGTTCAAGCGATTCTCCTGCCTCAGCCTCAAGCGATTCTCCTGCCTCAGTCTCTCGAAAAGCTGGGACTACAGGCACGCGCCATCACGACCAGCTAATTTTTGTATTTTTAGTAGAGACGGGGTTTCACCATGTTAGTCAGGATGGTCTCGATCTCTTGACGTTGTGATACACCTGCCTCGGCCTCCCAAAGTGCTGGGATTACAGGCGTGAGCCACCGCGCCTGGTTCAATGATCGCTACCTTTTAAAGCAAAATATGTGTCAATGTTACCATAATTTTAAAAAGTATGTAAGATTTATCTTAATCCTAGCTCTAATAACATATGCCTAGAAACAAATTTTGATCAGTTTTCTTCCCCTAAGCAAGAAGTGCACGCAGTCAGTTTACTTTGAATTAGCTCTGCAAGCTGAAACACGATTTGCCTGAAAATAAGTTCAAATTCAGCATATTTAGTGCCAAGAGTGAATTCATACATACACTAAATTTAACTACCAGACGCCACATCAAGATATGCAGCAAAAAATTTGCTTTTCTAATCTAATATTAGGAATTCTTCCATTTTGTCTCAAAAAAAGAAAAAAACCTGGTGCTTTATTTTGATGGGGTTTGTATTTTGTTTCTAAATACAAGGTAAGGCTAGACTTCCCACTGCAATTTGCCACTGTGGTTAATATCTAAGTAATATACAATTAAGAAGCACAGGTTCAAACTACACAGTAGTCAAACCTTCATGGGGGCAACAAGGGAATGAAGGGAATGACACATTGACCTCAGGGTCATAATAATGAGTGCATCTGATTTCAGTTTCTCACACTGCATTTTCACTCACATACAGTAGACTCTCAACTATTCAGTGATGAGAAAGCACTGAAACAGTCTATTTACAGGGGGTTGTTATTTATAACCACAATTGAAATTGATGCCTTATATCCAAATTACTAGGGGATTGAAATCCATCTATTAGAAAGTGTTGGTCTATGGAAACCTTTCATCTTACATGAGAATCCAAGGCCCAGAAAGAAAAAGGAATTTGTCTAAGACTCTCTGCATGCAGCCATAGGTTTTCCCAGGAGCTACAGAGCAGGAATTGAGGTGCGGCTCACACCTGTAATACAAGGATTTTGGGAGGCTGAGGTGGGCAGATCACTTAAGGTCAGGAGTTCGAGACCAGCCTGGCCAACATGGCAAAACCCGGTCTCTACTAAAAATACAAAAATTAGCTAGGTATGGTATTGTACGCCTCTAATCCCAGCTACTTGGGAGGCTGAGGCAGGAGAATCGCTTCAACCAGGGAGGCAGAGGTTGCAGTGAGCAGAGATCATGCCACTGCACTCCAGCCTGGGTCACAGAGTGAGACTCTGTCTCAAAAAAAAAGGCAGGAATTGGGATCCCCAAGTCCTGTCCTGGATTCACCCCAAATGATATCCTCTGTGTTCTTCTTGACTTTCCGATTATTTCTCTCAAATTCATCTTCAAATATAGAAAGAAATTAAACGCAAGGACGGTGTCAATTCCAATTCATGGGTGGTGAAGTGGGGGAGTGGCTTGCAGGGGGAGGGGAATTCCGCTTCCCCATAATTTCCATCAATTTCCACCAAAGCCAGCTCACATAAACAGGCATGATTTACATGGAAATAGTAGACGTGCCACACTCGGCTTAAGGACAAATCCTTGGGTCCCTTCTGTCCCGAAGCTTCCAGAAGACTCAGGCAGGAAGACAGCTAAAGGGGGAAGAAGGGAGGGTGCTCCCTGGGCCCAATACTGGATTTAGAGAGACTCAGAAAGACTGGAAACCATGCTGTGGGGTTCCTCCAGAAGGCAGGAGTAGAAGATGAAAACAGGACCCCGAGAATTAGCAAGGTAGTGTGGAGAGGGCAGAGGGTTTTAATTCTTCTCCCAAACTAAGCACCTGTGCTTGTCTAAGAGTTGAAGAGTTCTTTTCTATCTTGAAATGAATACAGGCTCACTGCAACAGAAAGGAAATTGGAAAACTAGGATTCCCCAAGATCACTGCATTTGTGCATTTCCATCTTTTTATCTATGCATTTATGCTAATATGACACAGAGTCATTTCTAAGGAGTGGTGGCTGGGTCTTTGACACTTTGCTTTAAGACCCAGGAGAGGGCTGGACATGGTGGCTCATGCCTGTAATTGCAGCACTTTGGGATGATGAGGCAGGAGATGGCTTGAGGTCAGGAGTTCCAGAGCAGCTTGGGTAACAAAGTAGGACCAGACTCCACCAAAGACTTTAAAATAAGCCAGGCGTGGTGGTGTGCCTGTAGTCCCGGCTACTCAGGGGAGGCTGAGATGGGAGGATCACTTGAGCCCAGGAGGTCAAGGCTGCAGTGAGCCATGATGGCACCACTGCACTCCAGCCTCAGTGATATAGCAAGACACTGTCTCAAAAAAAAAGAAAAAAGAGAGAGAGAAAAGACTCAAGAGAGGAAGGTAAATGCCTTGGCCTTCTCTATGTTTCCTAATTTAGGCATATCCTTTTCTTTTTTTTCTTTAAAATTGGCAATTGTACACTTACAATACGTGCAGTTTGTTGTATATCAGGTATACCTCAACAAAGCGGTTTAAGAAATAAACATCTCACACTTCTAATCCCAGCACTTTGGGAGGCCGCGACGGGTGGATCACCTGAGGTCAGGAGTTCAAGACTAGCCTGGGAAACAGGGTGAAACCCCATCTCTACTAAAAATACAAAAATTAGCCAGGCGAGGTGAAAGGCCCCTGTAATCCCAGTTACTCAAGAAGCGGAGGCAGGAGAATTGCTTGAACCCAGGAGGCGGAGGTGGCAGCCAGCTGAGATTGCACCGCTGCACTCCAGCCTGTGAAACAGAGCGAGACTCTGTCTCATTTTGTTAAAAAAAGAAATAAGCAAACTGATAATTACTAACACCTTATAGGGTTTAAATGTGCTGCTTTAAAAAACTGTTTTACTCATTAACTTGTTTAATCTTCCCAACAACAACTCTTTGAATATTATTGCTGACATTTGTCAGAGAAGGAAACTGAGTCAGAGAGCCTGAACGTGAACACCTAGCATTCAAGAATCCATGTCCTTTCCAGTTTCTCTCTTTATAATGCATCTGAGCCTTATTTTTTGACTTAATTATGTGTTAAGCACCAGGTGTACACAGCCCCTTGTTAGATATTTTTGCCGGATGCCCCGGAGGTACAAAATTGTCTACACCTAAACTTACTTTTGTTTCCATTGCCTGAGTATCTTGATCATAGATGGGGGGAGAGCTCCACCTGCTGGCATAACTCAGGAATCGCAGGCACTTCCTGTGTTTTCTAAGGGTGCTGGCTGGACTGCTTTGAATGTTTAAAGTGCCCCTGTGGCTGAAATCAAAATTGCCAGCTAAATTTTTAGCCACTTTAACTCAGGTTTTAGTCTTGTTTCATCCACCAATATTTTTTTTCTTTTTTTCTTTCTTTCTTTTTTTTTTGGTGAGATGGACTCTCACTGTCGCCTAGGCTGGAGTGCAATGGCCAAAGCTCGGCTCACTGCAACCTCCCCCTCCCAGGCTCAAGTGATTCTCCCGCCTCAGCCTCCTGAGTAGCTAGGACCCAGGCACGCAGCATCATGCCCAGCTAATTTTTATATTTTTAGTAGAGATGGGGTTTCACCATGTTGGCCAGGCTGGTCTCAAACTCATGACCTCAGGTGATCCACCCACCTTGGCCTCCAAAAGTGCTGGGATTACAGGCATGAGGCACCACGGCTGGCCAGTTTCCCCCGTTTTTAACATGTGGCATTAGTGTGGTACATTTGTTATAGTTGATGAACCAGTATTGACATGTTATTATTAAAGGACATGGTTTATATTAGGGCTCACTCTTGGTGTCATACATCCTATGGGATTTGATGAACGCATAATGACATGTATCCGCCATTACAGTGGCACACAGAGTAGCTTCCCAGCCTTAAAAGTTTCCTGTGCTCCAATTTACCCCTTATTCCCTCCCACCCCATGAACTCCTAGCAACCCTGATCTTCCGACTCTATAGTTTAACTAATTTATTTTTAAAATTATTTTGAAGTCTATTGTTTTTTTTGAGATGGCTTGCTCTGTCGCCAAGGATGGAGTGCAATGGCGCAATCTCAGCTCACTGCAACCTCCGCCTCCCAGGTTCAAGCGATTCTCCTGCCTCAGCCTCCTAAGTAGCTGGGATTACAGGCACGCGCCACCACACCCGGTGAATTTTTGTATTTTTAGTAGAGAGGAGTTTCACCATGTTGGCCAGGATGGTCTTGATCTCTTGACCTCATGATCCGTCAGCCTCAGCTTCCCAAAGTGCTGGGATTACAAGTGTGAGCCATCATGCTTGGCCCGAATCCCAGCACTTTGGGAAACTGAGGCAGGTGGATCAACTGAGGTCAGGAGTTCAAGACCAGCCTGACCAACATGGAGAAATCCTTTCTCTACTAAAAATACAAAAATTAACTGGGTGTGGTGGCATGTGCCTGAGGCTGAGTCAGGGTAAGCGCTTGAACCTGGAGGCAGAGGTTGCAGTGAGCCAAGATCGTACCATTGCACTCCAGCCTGGCAACAGAGTGAGACTCCATCTCTCTCCCCCACCCCTCTCTCTTTCTCTCTCTCTCTCTCTCTCTCTCTCACACACACACACACACACACACACACACACACAACGACTTGTCTTGAGCCTCTGAAGTGTGGCAGAGGAAAAAGACCCTGTGGTCAGGCCAGGTGCAGTGGCTCACACCTGTGATCCTGGCACTTTGGGAGACAGGCAGGTGGATCACCTGAGGTCAGGAGTTTGAGACCAGCTGGGCAAACGTGGTGAAACCCTGTCTCTACCCAAAATACCAAAAATTAGCCAGGCATGGTGGCAGGCACCTGTAGTCCCAGCTACTCGGGAGGCCAAGGCAGGAGAATCACTTGAACCCCGGAGGCAGAGGTTGCAGTGAGCCAAGATCATGCCACTGCACTCTAGCCTGAGCAACAGAGACTCCATCTCAAATAAATAAATAAAAATAAAAAGGAGAATAACTTGCATCCTGCCCTCCAATGTACAGTATAGTGAATAGGAGCCAACGTGCTGTATCAGACTTTGTGAAACTGATTAGGAGCCAACGTGCTGTATCAGACTTTGTGAAACACCCGGTTCTGCTCTTTACTGCCTCTTGCTGTGGGTGAGTAAATCGTTGCAGCCGTCTTACCACCTGTAAAATGGAAATGACAACAGTCTCTACCTAATAGGTGACTTCCTCTCTGTTCTCCAGGCCTTTGATGATGCCCCAGCACTCTGGTCCTCTTCTCAAAACCAGACTGGGCTCCAGATGGTAGGGGCCAGGTTAGCCTGCAATCACTGGCTTCTAATCCAGTGGCTGAGACCATGTGTTACTAAGTACAGGCTCTGCAGCCGGACAGACCAGGTTTATCAACCTGGCTCCCCTGCTACCAGTCATGTGATGTCAGGAAAGTACTTTAACTATTCTAAGCCTCAGTTTCCTCATCCACAAATGTAAACAGTAGAACTATGAAAGGACATATATTAGATAATTCACATGAAAGCACAAAGGCGGTAATGGGCAATGAGCAACTATTCTACAAAATGCTGGCTATAGTTAGTGGTAGTGACAGGCAACTGATACAGTGCTTTTTGTTTTATTTTGTTATTATTGCTGTTTTTTGAGACAGAGTCTCGCTCTTCTTGCCCAGGCTGGAGTGCAATGGCTCGATCTCGGCTCACCACAACCTCCGCCTCCTGGGTTCAAGCAATTCTCCTGCCTGAGCCTCCCGAGTAGCTGGGATTACAGGCATGTGCCACCACACTCGGCCAATTTTTGTAGAGACAGGGTTTCTCCATGTTGGTCAGTTTGGTCTTGAACCCTCAACCTACGGTGATCCGTCCGCCTCGGCCTCCCGCAGTGCTGGGATTACAGGCGTGAGCCACCGTGCCTGGCGATACACTGCTATTTAATAAATGTGCCCATATTCTTAGTGTCTGGGGCCAGGCAAAGTTTGTTCACTCATTACTATTCCAGGGGCCAACAAACCTGTGAGCAACGATACTCCCGTAGCAATGAGCACTTGTGGCATCGAGATCCTGGTTTCAGAACTGCTGTCTGTTAAAAGTAACCAAGACTTCCCAAAGAAATGACTGCAGCAGGGAGAAGGGATTACGGAAATATCTTACTGTATCAGAAAGCAAGAAAATACTCAAAAAAGTTGGATTAGTGCCCGAAGAACGTAAGAACTGTCTTGAAGAGGATTCACTGGCCACATTTGGGGAGGAAAAATTGACCAGAAAGAATAAAAATTTATTATAAAAGACCAAAAAAAAAAAAAAAAAAAAGAATTCAGGAATCCATAGCAAGTCTCCAAAAAAAGAAAAAGAAAAAATAGAGAGGGTATATAATGAATATTTTATATATATAATGTATATCTAACTATAGTTTCATATACATATATGTATCAATGCTACTAAAATCACTCAGTGAAAGGCTGATAAAGAAGATGGTCACATGGTCTTTCAGTGCATCGCCCCAGAGAGTACTTAATTACAAACAGAAGGTACCATTCACTGAAGCAATACGGCAGACACCACCTTTACCAAACGATCAAACTTCACATTACCAAAAACGGGACAAATTGACATTATCCAAGTGTGTTCCACAGGAAAAAAAAAATTAACCTGAATCTAATTATGGGGCAAGAGGGTGGGGAGGATTAGACAAATCAAGATTATGGGATATTCTATAAGACAACTGGTCTGGACCCGTCGAAATTATCAATGTGATGAGGCTCCCCTTAAAAAAGGAAGGAGTGATCTGAATTAAAGGACATCGAAAAGACGTAGCAACTCCAGGCAGTGAATGAATCCAGGATGGGATGGGGTCTTACTTCGAACAATTGAAATTGGAATATAAACTGTCTACTGGCCAATACTACTGCATCTCTTGGGTATGAAAATGGCACTGAGGTCACGAACAAGCCTCTGTTCTTAGGAGATGCACTGCCGGAGTATTTATGATAGGAAATCGCGAAAAAGGAACACAGAAGTGAGTACGTCTCTCGGCCCAAAGTTCGCGCGTGCGCACAGCCCTCTTTCCGAGACTTATTTTGCGCAGCCGGAGAATCAGATAGTGCTCGTAAGGCGGAAATGCGCGATAGCGGGTTCCGGTGACCACGAAGGCGGCAAAGGCGACGGAATGGAGGAGGTACCTCACGGTGAGCTCGCGGAGGGGGCGTGGGTGACGGGGCGAAAGTGTTGCGAGCTGCTCTAACTGTGGTCTTGTCTCTGCGCAGACTGTCCAGGGGCCGACAGCGCCCAGGCGGGCCGAGGGGCTGCATGTCAGGGATGCCCCAACCAGCGGCTGTGCGCTTCTGGAGCGGGGGCCACTCCAGACCCAGGTGAGAAAGGGGCAAGGCCTCAACAGGAAGTGAGAGGCCCAGGCCCAGAAGAGGCGGGACATGGAGGGAGGGGGCGGGATCTGCAGAATGAGTGACAGGGGCGAGCTAGAAGGTATTGTATAGAGAGGGGCGAGGCCCAGAGGGGCGGGCCGTGGAAAGTAGGCAGGGTGAGGGCGGAGCTTGAAGTGAGTGACAGGGACAAGGCCTTTAGCAGGCGGGAGCGAAGGCAGTGGCACGGATAGAGGGCGGAGACTGGCGCAGAGTTGAAAGGCACGTTAACTAAGAGTATCCGGGCCAGTGGTTTGAGTGATAATAACCGACCGCGGAGAAAACGGGATAAGCTCCGAGGTCAGGGAGTTCTCGGACTTAAATCCTGGCTCTGCCCCCTACTTTCTTGATATAATTTTCTTCCTTTTGAGGAGTGATTGTTTCTTTCATTCAACGGAAATGTGTTGATCGCCTCGTAGGTACCCTGCTGTCCTGGGGACACAGCTGGGGATCAGGCGTGGTCACTGCCCTAGTGGAGTTTAGCTTAACACTGGAAACATAAACACCTGGGTTAGCAACTAAACCACCACAGCTTCAAGTGCTGTGAAGCACAGATTCGAGGATGGGAGGACTCTGGGAGCCTGCTTAGGACCTTAAAAAGCAGGATGCAGAGGGAGAATCTTCCCCCACCTCCTTTTTTCAGACGGAGTCTTGCTGTGTAGCCCAGGCTGGAGTGCACTGGTTTGATCTTGGCTCACTGCAACCTCCGCCTCCCAGGTTCAAGCAATTCTTGTCCCTCAGCCATCTGAGTAAGTAGCTGGGACTACAGGCACCCACCATCATGCCCAGCTAATTTTTGTATTTTTAGTAGAAATGGGGTTTCACCATGTTAGCCAGGCTGGTCTCGAACTCCTGACCTCAGGTGATCTGCCTGCCTCAGCCTCCCAAAGTGCTGGGATTACAGGCATGAGCCATTGTGCCCCGCCAAGGGGGAGAATCTTGAAGGAGTTCAAAGAGAGACTTGGGTTTGATTCTTGGGTCCATGTAGTGTGACTGTCAGCAATAGTCCTAACTTCTCTGAGCCTCTGTTTCCTCATCAACAATGGAAACAAGCTGAGTGTGGTGGCTCATGCCTGTAATCCCAGCACTTTGGGAGGCCAAGGCAGGTGGATCATTTGAGGTCCGGAGTTCGAGACCAGCCTGGCCAACATGGTGGTGAAACCTGTCTCTACTAAAAATAAAAAAATTAGCGGGTGTGGTGGTCCATATCTACTCTCAAGGCTGAGGTGGGAGCATTGCTTGAACCTGGGAGGTGGAGGTTACAGTGAGCTGAGATCATGCCATTACACTCTAGCCTGGGTGACAGAGTGAGACCCTATCTCAAAGGAAAAAAATAAATGAAGAGAAAAATAGTTACCTCTGTCAATCCAATGGAGAGACTGAACCAAGTCTCTACCAGTGGAGGTTGATTGAACCAGAGCTTGAGGACGTACCCTGGAAAACACAAGTCACAGAAACGTCTGTGGCCTGTGCCCCCTAGAGAGGCTCCAGGAGGCTCATGTTTATATATTTCATTAAAAGGGGAAAAAGCATGGTAGGCCTTGAGACAGGTAGTTATGTCTTGTGAGGTTTTAATTAGTGCCCGGTATATCTGTGCTATACAGAAGATAAAGTGAAAATTCAAAAGAGGGAATAAAGGAAGATTTCATTAGGCAGCTGTCTCAGGGGAGGAGAGGAAGGATTGATCATCCTTTGTTCAGCATGTGGGAAGATAAGCTTGTAATGGACATTGTCAGTGTGACATTTAACAGACAGTAGTAACAGACAAGGGTTAAGTTTACAGTCCTAAAGAAAGTTACAGTTGACATGTCCTTGTTTATGGGAGGATATTCATCTTCAAAGATTTAGGGGCCACGTAAAGAAGTTCCTTAGGAGCAATTTGTGAGGGCCGTCATCTCACAGTGGAGATGCGTGAGGCCTTTGGCCTTTTGCAGGAGTCTGGTTAATGTAGAATGCTTTGACACATGTTAGGAAGTAACAGCTGTTGGTTGATGGGGAGGAGGATAGTATGTTGGGAGGTTTCCAGGCCTAACGTTCACTCACCAAAGATGGAGACAGGCCGGGTGTGGTGGCTCATGCCTGTAACACCAGCACTTTGGGATTTCAAAATGGGGCATCATGAGACATTTGATTTTCCTTTGTACCTCGTGTATTGTTTTAAGAATTTGAAATAAGATAGTTTCATTGACAGATACTTAGTATGTGCCTGCTATCAGGGTTTCTCAACCTCGACACTTGACATTTGGGGCAGGATCACTCTTTGTTGTGGGATCCTGTGCACAGCTGTCCTGTGCATTATAGGACATTTAGCATGATCCCTGGCCTCTACCCATCAGATGCCAACAGTACCTCTCCTGTGACAATGAAAAGTGTCTCCAACCTGGGCACAGTGGCTCATGCCTATAATTCCAGCAGTTTGGGAGGCCGAAGCAGGTGGATCACTTGAGGTCAGGAGTTTGAGACTAGCCTGGCCAACATAGAGAAACCCCATCTTTACTCAAAATACAAAAATTAGCTGGGCATGGTGGCAGGTGCCTGTAATCCCAGCTACTGGGGAGGCTGAGGCAGGAGAATCACTTGAACCTGGGAGGCGGAGGTTGCAGTGAGCGGACTCCAGCCTGGGCGACAGAACAAGACTCTGTCCCAAAAAGAAAAAGTGTCTCTAGACATTACCAAATGTCCCTGGGGAATTTTGTCCCCAAGTTGGGGACTATTACTATATGCAGCGTTCTCTTCTGGAGCTGGGAATACAGCACTGAAAACTTCAGAGAGTCCCTCCCCTTGTGGAGAGTATCTTCTAGTTGGGGGACACAAATGTGTAAACCAATAAATGAGACACTTTCAACTGTAATAATAGCCTTATTTTCTTCCTAGCACTTACTTCTACCATTGACGAAGAGGTATTTCAGAGGATCCTTTTAAACAGCCCTAGGACTAGGACTAGGAGTTAGCTCTTCCTTGTTGACTGGAAAAGTGACATTCGAGGTTTGGTCAGGGACCTCATCCCCTGTACTTTGGCTTTCTTTGCAGCTATAGAGGAAATCAAAGAGAAAATGAAGACCGTAAAACACAGAATCTTGGTATTATCTGGGAAAGGTGGTGTTGGGAAAAGCACATTCAGCGCCCACCTTGCCCATGGCCTGGCAGAGGATGAAAACACACAGGTGAGACCTCAGGAACCACTGGGAGATGCTCATTCTGTCTGAGGGTCGTGATGGCTATTAAATAACTGATTTCTAGGCCAGGTGCGGCGGCTCACGCCTGTAATCCCAGCACTTTGGGAGGCTAAGGCGGGCAGATTACTTGAGGCCAGGAGTTTGAGATCAGCCCCACTAACATGGCAAAACCCTGTCTCTACTAACAATACAAAATATTACCTAGGTATGGTAGCGCAGGCCTGTAATCCCAACTATTCGGGAGTATGAGCCATGAGAATTGCTTGAGCCTGGGAGGCAGAAGTTGCAATGAGTCGCGATTGCATCACTGTACTCCAGCCTGGTGCATGGAATGAGACTGCCTCAAAGGAAAAATTGAATTGGCCTCTTTGGATTCTCAATCCCTGCAGAGAAGCGATGCCCAGTAGTGAAATGAAGTGTTTCATTGGATTCTCTAGCCAAGAAAATGGCTAGCAGATGTACATCTCCCCTTGCATGTGGATAGTTTATTACCTTACATTCTTGTTTCTTTTTCCTCTTTATTAACTCCTTTTTGCTTTTTTCTAAGCCATGGACCTGCAAACTATAGCCAGTGGGCCAAATCAGCCGGGCACAATGGCTCATGCCTGTAATCCCAGGACTTTAGAAGGCTGAGTTGGGTGGATCATGAGGTCGGGAGTTCAAGACCAGCCTGGACAACACGGTGAAACCCTGTCTCTACTAATAATACAAAAATTAGCCGGGCGTGGTGGCGCATGCCTGTAGTCCCAGCTACTCAGGGGACTACACTTAAGATGCAGAGAGCAAGACGCTGAGGCAGGAGAATAGCTTGAACCCGGGAGGCGGAGGTTGCAGTGAGCTGAGATTACACCACTGCACTCCAGCCTGGGTGACAGAGCAGAGCAAGACTCCATCTCAAAAAAAAAAAGGGGGGGCCCAAATCCAGTTTTTCCCTGTCTTTATGGCCTATGAACTAAGAATGGTATTCACGTTTTTGAAATGTTTTTTGTTTGAGACAGGATCTCACTCTGTCACCTAGGCTAAGGTGCAGTGCTATGATCAGGACTCACTGCATCCTCTACCTTCCGGGCTTATCAAGCTATTCTCCTACCTCAGCCTCCCAAGTAGCTGGGACTACAAGTCCTTGCAACCATGCCTGGCTAATTTTTGTTTTTTATAGAGGTAGGGTTTTGCCATGTTGCCCAGGCTAGTCTTGAACTTCTGAATTCAAGGCATCCCCCTGCCTCGGCCTCCCAAAACGCTGAGATTATAGGCATGAGCCACCATGCTTGGCCTAAAATTGCAGTTTTTAAATTAGTACCTAAGTACCTACATATGATCCTTGATTTTGCCCACAAAGCCTAATAATATATTTCCTGTTGGCCCTTGTGGAAAACGTTTGCTGGCCCTTACAAGAGTTTATTTATTTCCACCCAAGTATACAGATGAGCATGAAAACCCAGATTACCCAGTGCTGGCCTCTGGATCTCAACTTTAATCAAAGGGGTTGTGAGTAGCTAAGAACACACACTCGAGTCAGACAGCCCAAACTCAGGTTCTGGCTCCATCCTCACCACTGCTGTGACCATGGGCAGGTTACCAGGCTTACTCTGCCTTTGTTTTCTCATCTATAAAATGGGATTCCAAGAACTGAGTAAGATGACACGTGTAGAGCTCTTAGCCCGGGGCCTGACCAATAGTAAATGCTCAGTAAATGTCTGTGATGGCCATCATTTTTATTACTTAATTTCACTAACCGGATACAAAGGGATGATGATTATATCTGCCTTAGACATGAGTTTGTAGCCTACTCAAAGTATAGTACTGAGTAGATTCAAAATATACTCGTTGGGCCTGGCGTGGTAGCTCATGCTGTAGTCCCAGCACTTTGGGAGACTGAGGCAAGCAGATCACTTGAGGTCAGGAGTTTGAGACCAGCAGCCTGGCCAACATGGTGAAACCCCGTCTCCACTAAAAAATACAAAAATTAGCTGGGTGTGGTGGTACGCACCTGTCATCTTACCTACTTAGCGGGAGGCTGAGGCATGGGAATCACTTGAACCCAGGAGGCAGAGGTTACGGTGAGCCGAGATTGCCCCACTGAACTCCAGCCTGGGTGACAGACCGAGACTCCATCTTAAAAAATAAAAATTAAAAAAAAAATACACACACACACTTGTTGATTCATTGTTTTGTTAGTTGGCAGAATCTTGCCATTTGAGGGTCAAATTTGTATTGGCCTAGTGGACTGGCTAAGAAATCTGGTTTCTCAGATTATCTGTCTTGTTTAGAATAATCTTTGCTTTTTGAAGCTGTCAGGAATATTCTTAAACAGCGCACTGGAGATGGGCTTTCATCTGGCCCCTTGCTGGTAACCACTTATGAGTAGACAACTGTTGACATCATTCACTTTCATGTAATTATGTTCTGAAGGCTTTGCTGCATGCTTGTCTAGACTTTCCAATATACAGAAGGAAAGCACAGCAGTGTGGAAATATGGCTAGATCAGCTATATTTCTTTATGCAGTGGTGGTTTAAAAAAAAAGAAGTCAGCATTTAGGAAAGTTTTTTTCTCCCCAGGCAGACCTACTCATGACAGTGACATCACAATCTGCAAAGTGTCAACACATGGGAAATGCTGAAAATGTTTTGATTAAAGTCAAGCAGCACAGATTTATCCCTGCCCTAAATCTAGCTGGATGGTGGGATGTGCCCTGACCCTTTTCTGCCTGCTGTCTGATGGAAGCTTGGCTCTAACCCTAGGCAAGGCCATTCCATGTTAGCACTTGAGGCAGACAGCTGTCTGTCATCTCATTGGCAAAGGGCTTTGGATCAAGAGAGAGCAGAATTAGAAAACACCCCTGACGAATCACAGGCTGGCCAGGAAGTGTGTTAGTTGTAGTGAAGGTATGAGGAGCCTCTGTAGCATAAGCCTGAGCCATGAAACAGCAAAGAGTCACACACCATCTTCCACCGCAAAAGTCACCAACTCCCAGCCTGGGCTACAAAGTAAGATCCCTGTCTCTACAAAAAGTAAAAAATAAAAAAAGTTAGCCAGGCATGGTGTTGAGCACCTGTAGTCCCAGCTACTTAGGAGACTGAGGTAGAAGGATCACTTGAGCCTAGGAAGTCAAGGCTGCAGTGAGCCATGATTGTGCCACTGCACTCCAGCCAGGGCAACAGAGTGAGACCCTACCTCAAAAACAATGAATAACTAACAAGTCATCAACTTCCATAAATTAACCTTTTTTTTTTTGAGACAGAGTGCTGCTCTGTTGCCCAGGCTGGAGTGCAGTGGTGTGATCTTGGCTCACCGCAACCTCCACCTCCAGGGTTCAAGCGATTCTCCTGCCTCAGCCTCCCGAGTAGCTGGGATTACAGGCGCCCACCACCACGCCTGGCTAATTTTTGTATTTTTAGTAGAGATGGGGTTTTACTATGTTGGCCGGGCTGGTCTTGACCTCCTGACCAGGTGATCCGCCTGCCTCAGCCGCCAAAGCACTGAGCCACCAAGTTTGGCCACCACAAATTAAACATTTGTGATCTTTGTGATCGGAAAGGCAAACTATCATTACAAGGTCAGCACTGGGTGTTTCAGGACTGAGTGTGCGAGGCTCTCCTGTGGGGCTTGGGACTGCAGAGCAGGAAGGGGCCTTGGTGGCCTCGGAGCACTCGTCTTACATATCAGAAGCCCGAACAGCTGAAGCTTAGAGAGCAGAAGCAAATTGTGCAAGGACTAAAAGTTGGGAGCCGGGCGTGGTGGCTCACGCCTGTAATCTCAGCACTTTGGGGGGCCAAGGCAGGCCGATCACCTGAGATTGGGAGTTTGAGACCAACCTGACCAACATGGAGAAACCCCATCTCTACTAAAAATACAAAAAAATTAGACAGGTATAGTGGCACATGCCTATAATCCCAGCTACTCAGGAGACTGAGGCAGGAGAATCGCTTGAATCCGGGAGGCGGAGGTTGCAGTGAGCTGAAATCATTCCAGCCTGGGCAACAAGAGCAAAGCTCCCATCTCAAAAAAAAAGAAAGTTGGGACTAAACCCCTTTTCCCCTACCTTCCTCATTAGGGGCAGTTTGGGGTGCTGGGTAAAGGAGACACTTTGGGTCCTGAGAGCCCTGTGGCGTCCCCATCCCTCCGCCTTCTGCAGCAAATGCGGCCTCTTCCCATCAGCTGCAAACACTGGCCCAGAGGTCCTGGTGTGGAGGAATGCAGGCACATTGCTCAGCTTTGCTTATCTGGCCTCACCTAAGCAGAATTATTTGGACAGATTCTAGGGAAGTAATAGGATCAACAGGAAGTCTGAACAGACAGGACACAGGGCCACCCTGGCCATCTGGGTAGCAGGAGCCTGTCAGCAGCCTCTTCGGCTTGCCACAGGAGTGAGTGTGCTTTATCTTCTGGCATCTTTACATCATTTCACGCAAGATTCACTCCTCAAAGGAGTGAACTTCCTCTAAAGGGATCTAAAGGGAACTGATAAAATTGTTCCCTGAAGGAAGGGGATGGAGACAGAGTAGACAGAAACCTGAGAATATCAAGGAATGTCTCTGTCATAGTCATTGATCGTGATAGTGTCATCTCCCCATGGATCATTGACACATCAGTCCAAAGTATCAAGGTCCCGAGAAAGCAAGTCAGGTTTTCCCATGATGTCACTCTGCTGTGTTCCTCAGATGGCCCCATAGAGGGCGCCTGAGGCCCGCACTGCTCTGTGGATGGCGTTTCCCCCCACTCCCCACCCCCCCGCACAGGTTTGAGACAGCGCTGGGTGCAGAGGAAGTAGGAGGCTGGGCTTGTTGAGAGGATTAAAGAGGGAGGCAAGAAACTAATTGGGGGCAAGTTAAAAAGTGACCCGGAGGTGCAGCACTTTGGATCTGAGTCACTGCAGCTTTCAAGTTGAGTACTAGCCCTGTTCTCAGAAGGTTCCCAAAAGCCGTGTCAGACCTCCTGTGTCAGAGGGGAAGGCTTAGGATGGAAGAGGTCGCGTGGTACTGCACCCGAGTCACAAGCAAAGAGCTTTTTCAGGTTTCCCTGTTATTTTAAGTTTCTGTTTTGGAAGTTTAGCCTAAACAGTCATTCACCTTCAGGATCAAAGGAAAACAGAGCTTGGTTCGGGTTCCACTCTGGTCCTCTGCAGCAGGCCCCGTGGCATACTGGAAAGAGTCCTGGTTGGGGCCAGAAGACCTCAGTTATGTCCCAGCTCTGTTCCTTGCTTATTGAACTGGTCCCCTCTGAACCTCAGTTTCCTCCTCTGTAAGCAAGAGATAATGATACCATCTAGGCACATGACCACCTCAGCCTCCCAAAGTGCTAGGACTACAGGTGTGAGCCACTGCGCCCAGCCCCCAATATATTTTTTTAATACATTCATAGTCTGCTTAAATGCTTGAATCTGAGACCCCTGAACAAGATAGGATGAGTCTGAGAAATATTTAAGATGCAGAGAGCAAGACTTGGTGAGGGGGTGAGCAAAGGATTGCTGTTTAGGGTGGCTCCAAGATGGCTCTCACTTGGCTGTCCCATCCATTCTGTCACACAATCCAAAAAGGCACTAGGCCCCTTTCCCTGTCTCCTCCAGCCAGAGCTCAGTAAACAGGGTCTGGGCCCAAGCCTCCAAGTGACCTGACACCCAGGTCTGTAAGATCACCGTCAAGGAGCTGAGCCAGGCTGAGGGATAGGCAACCAGGAGCGTCAGTGTTAATGAACCTTGAGATCAGCATTATGACTTTCCCTCAGGAGAATCCCATTGGCTCCAAATTTGACCCAGTTTCTGTTTTCTCTCCCGTCCTTTTCCTCTAAACCCCACTCCCCTCCCAGTGGTGCATACCTGGGGTTTGTGCATTCAGTTATGTAACCGCTTTGGTCTCTTCTTGTTCCCTAGATTGCTCTTCTAGACATCGATATATGTGGGCCATCAATTCCCAAGATAATGGGATTGGAAGGAGAGCAGGTAATGGCGGTCACAGAACTCAGGAAATTATTCTCTTAAGGCAAACTCGTTAGCACTTCACTGTCAGACGTAAACAAACAGGTATGCAGAGCCCATAAATGCTTTGTGTTGTTGTTTTTTGTTTTTGTTTTTGAGACAGTCTCTGTTGCCCAGGCTAGACTGCAGTGGACCTCAGCTCACTGCAACCTCCACCTCCTGGGTTCAAGCAATTCTTGTAACCCAGCCTCTCGAGCAGCTGGGACTACAGGGGTGTGCCACTATGCCTGGCTAATTTTTGTATTTTTGGTAGAGACGGGGTTTCACTCTGACCAGGCTGGTCTCTACCTCTTGACCTCCAGTGATCGCCTACCTTAGCCTTCTGAAGTGCTGGGATTACAGGCGTGAGCCACCGTGCCTGGCCCATAAATGTTTATGTGGACATGATGAGCTGAGATACATGCTCGGTAGTCCATCTGTCTCCTTTAACAACTGTGAGTTTGAGGGGCCAGGAGTATCTATGAAGTCCATCTACACCATTCGAGAAGCATTGGTTTCAATGCCTCCTCAGAGGGGAAGGGAAACAGCCAGGGAAATGCAGAAGTGAGACACGGAAACTTAGCTCTGACTGGGAACATTAGACCGGGGCTTGCTAAGGCCCTGTACCCTGGAAGCAAGGGAATATTTCTGCCCTTGTGGTCTCCCCTGGGGAACTGAGACTGCAGGGTGGGTGAGCGATGCAGGCCGGGGGCGGGGCTGTAGCAGTCTATGTAGTTGCTGGCTTCTTGCTAGCAAGAAGCTCTCCAAGACGGGCATGCATGGAAGCTGGGGCTGGGGGTGCTGGGATGTCCCAAGAGTCTCAAGAGTGTTTCTTTCTTTAATTAGTGCCAGGGATGCATTAATCCTGTTCCGCGGATTCAGTAGTAAACAAGGCCTATAAAGACCCCCGTCTGAGTGGGAGAGGACACATGCTAGGTAATGGGAAACCAACCCAGAGTGAGGGTATAGACAGTAGGGCAGTGTCAGAGGGCTGCTGTTTGGGAGGGGTAGTCAAAGGTACCCTCACTGAGGGGTAGCATTTGAGCAGAAGATGACAGGAGGGGAGAGCTGGGGGAAGAGCATTCTGGGCTAAGGGAGCAAGTGCGTAGGCCCCTGACGCTGGGCGTCCTTGTGTCCTCAGTGGAGTGACCAGTGGGGCTGCAGGGTGGCCCAAGGCCGATGGGGCCAGGCCTTGCAGGCACGTTTCGTTTTGTTTTGTTTTGTTTTGTTTTGTTTCTGTTTGAGACTGAGTCTCCCATTATTGCCCAGGCTGGAGTGCAGAGGCGCAATCTTGGCTCACTGCAACCTCCACCTCCAGAGTTCAAGTGATTCTCCTGCCTCAGCCAGGCGTATGCCACCACGCCCGGCTAGTTTTTTTCTATTTTTAGTAGAGACGGGGTTTCACCATATTAGCCAGGCTGGTCTCAAACTCCTGACCTTGTGATACACCCACCTCAGCCTCCCAAAGTGTTGGGATTACAGGCCTGAGCCACTGTGCCCGGTCCCTTGCAGGCACTTCTAAGGCCTTTGGGTTTGCTTCTGAGGGAGCAGGGAAGGAGAGCAATGTCACTCCTTGAAGCTTGGTCACATGCCCCCATGGATGTGGTAACACAAGCCCCAGTGAGAGTATAAGCTACTGTCATCACACATAAGTATTTCACAGAAATAGAAATTTTAAGTTAAGTAAAACAGAAGTTTCACCATTTTCTTCTCCAATAATGGAGAAGATTGGATCATCCTGTTTACCCTAACTCTTAAGATAAGTGGACTTAGCAAACGAGTATATACATGAATGAATGGTTTTGTTGGGTTTCTTTTAATAGAACTTCAAAGTCAGTCACAGAGGACCACATGTTGTATGATTCCACTTACATGAAATGTGCAGAGTAGGTCAGTCCACAGAGAGAGAAAGTAGATTAGGGGTCCCCTAAGGCTGGGAGGATGTGAGAGAGACTGGAGGGGTGATAGCTGAGGGGTGATAGCTATAGAGATTCTTCCCAGAGTCATGAAAATGTTCTAAAATTGTGGTGGCCAGGCATGGTGGCTCACGCCTGTAATCCCAACACATTGAGAGGCCAAGGTGGGTAGATCACTTGATACCAGGAGTTTGAGATCAACCTGGCCAACATGGTGCAACCCCGTCTCTAAAAAAAATACAAAAATTAGCTGAGCATGGTGGCAGGCACCTGTAATCCCAGCTACCTGGGAGGCTGGGGCAGGAGAATCACTTGAACTTGGGAAGTGGAAGTTGCAGTGAGCCAAGATCGTACCACTGCACTCCAGCCTGGGCAACAGGGCGAGACTCCATCTCAAAAATAAAAATTAAAAATTAAATTGTGGTGATGGCGGCACACCTGTGACTGTACAGAAGGCCACTCAGTTGGACACATTCAGTGGGTGAGTCATACTGTCTATGAATCGTGTCTCAGTAAATCCGTCGAGAAAAGTAAGGCTTCATTAAGAAAAATAGACTTGCAGTTTGCACTTTGGGTGCTGCTGGATGCCTGCTGGAGGGAAGAGGTCTCAATCTCGAAGTTGCCCCAGGGAGCTACCCTCTGACACCCCTCAGCCCTTTCCCTTGGGGGCAGTGACTGGAGCTGATTCAGGATGGGTTCTGAATCAGCTGTTTCACCGGAGGTCATTCCCTTCACTCCTATGCTTTTACAAAAGCCACCTCATTGCTTCACAGGTACCTGCATTTTCTTAACAGTCCTAGCCGACTTTTACCACTCTTTTAAAATACCTTAGACACAACGTCATTATTTGAACTTTTGGTTCCTTATCTAGACACCCAAGCAGAGTTTCCAAATAACCCAGCTTGGGGCACAAAGGGAGTTGAGTTGCATCCTTATTACCCACGCCCCAGCTGTTCACATCCTTTTAGGAATTTCATGGTACCACATAAGACAATGAATTGTATTTTATAAAACTGTCTTCTTTGTGCAATTTGTGCATGAAATGTGACCAGGGTACATGATTTCTACAAATGAACATTGGTGCTCATGTTCACACAGGTTCACCAGAGTGGCTCAGGCTGGTCTCCAGTGGTAAGTTTTTACCTCTTTGCCTTATTTTCACAGTAGTGTGTGATCGTATGAACATAATGGGTTTATGGTTTGTCGGTCCAGGGTATTTATTGGGGTACTTTTCGAGACACAAAGGATGCGATTAAAACCAGTGATTGCCAGATTTTTTCTGTTAAGTGTAGGACGGTAAAGATTTTCAGCATGTGCGCCTACATTCTCTGCTGTCATAGCACAAAAGTAGTAATATGTAACTGAACAACCAGGGAGACCAGCCTGGCCAACGTGGTGAAACCCCGTCTCTACTAAAGATCCAAAAATTAGCCGAGCATGGTGGCACCCACCTGTAATCCCAGCTACTTGGGAGGCTGAGGCAGGAGAATTGCTTGAACCCGAGAGGCAGAGGCTGCAGTGAGTGGGATCACGCTGCTGCACTCCAGCCTGGGCAACAGAGCTAGACTCCATCTCAAAAAAAAAAAAAAAGATACAGAGTTAAGGAGGTGACATTTACTTACATTAGTTGAGTTCCCTGTCATCACAGCCCATGGACATACAGTGCCTCTTTCAAATCCCCTAACATGGTTTTTTTTTTTTTTTTTTTTTTTTTCCAAAAATGATTTAGGATGGAAAGAGTGAATGTGCTTCATAGGTCACATGGCAGTTTTGTCCTGAAAATGGTTTTTTCAGTGAGAGCTCAGACAGAAGACCTGGGGGAGGGCCTCACTGTGTGGTTTTGAGTAAAGTGTGTCTTGCCCTCCCTCTGTTCCCTCTCCAGTACATGGAAGACAACTTGGGGGTGATGTCAGTGGGTTTCCTGCTCAGCAGTCCTGATGATGCTGTTATCTGGAGGGGACCCAAGAAAAACGGTTTGCCACTCTGCCTTTTTTTGTTTCTCACATCCTTCCACGAGCGTTGTGGCTCTTGGCCTCATCTGCACCCTGTCCTGTCAGTCTCAGCCTGCTGGGCCTCAGTATATTGTTTTTAAGCATCCATTGCCTTTTCTTCACTGGTTGAAAAGAGCTCATCAAAATACCAGTTTTCCCTTAGATAATTATAAGTATCTGCTGTGAGTTTTTCTCTCCTTAAAAGCTATAGAACCCTGGCCAGGTGGGGTAGCTCACACCTGTAATCCCAGCATTTTGGGAGTCCGAGGCAGGCAGATCACCTGAGGTCAGGAGTTTGAGACCAACCTGGCCAACATGGTAAAACCCCATCTCTACCAAAAACATAAAAAATTAGCTGGGTATGGTGGCATGCACTTGTAATCCCAGCTACTCGGGAGGCTGAGGCAGGAGAATCTCTTGAACCCAGGAGGCAGAGGTTGCAGTGACCTGAGATCATGCCACTATAGAACCCTGAAATTATTTTTATCATGGTTTCATCGTGGCTTATTTGGGTTAGAGAGTTGAGATCAACAGCAGGTTGATCTGGTACTGAGACTTAAGGTAATAATGTGAAACTGTTATCAGGATGAGCTTCCTCAGCCTCAGCACTATTTGAAATGTGGAGCCAGATAAATAAAGACAAAATGAGCACCCTCTGCGGATTTCTCTTTCTAGGCATGATCAAGCAGTTCCTCCGAGATGTAGACTGGGGAGAGGTGGACTACCTCATTGTGGACACCCCACCTGGGACATCGGATGAACACCTCTCGGTCGTCCAGTACCTGGCCACAGCACACATCGACGGAGCAGTGATAATCACCACTCCCCAGGTGAGCAGGCTCCCAGGTGGAGCTGGGTCCAAACTATGCTCCACACTGCAAGGCTTCTTTCCTGCAAGGCTCTAATACCCTGGCCTCACCAAGGTTCTTCCCAATATGTGTTCCACAGCCGCATCCAATGCGGATTTGCAGAAACCTCTTGTTAAAAATGTCAGCTGGGCACAGTGGTTCACACCTGTAATCCCAGGACTTTGGGAAGGTGAGATGGGAGGATCGCTTGAGCCTGGGAGTTCGAGATGAGGCTGAACAATATAGTGAAACCCCATCTCTACAAAAAATATTTAAAAATTAGCCAGGCGTAGTAGCTCCCTCCTGGAGTTCCAGCTACTCAAGAGGCTGAGGTGGGAGGATCATTTGAGCCTGGGAGAGGAGGTTGCAGTGCGCCAAGATCACGCCAATGCACGCCAGCCAGCACAACAGAGTGAGACCTTGTCTCAAAAGATAAAAATAAGAAAAACTTCATCATTGGTCTAGACATCTGTAGCTAACAACCATTCAATGACGTATTTTTTTTTAGTCCATGAATTAAACAGTAGTGGGTCAAGAATGCCTTTTGAAGTTTCCTTGAGGAAACTAGTGAAGCCACCAGTGCAGTTATAATTCACATCGTGTTGCCTGGTGCCATCAGCCTTGCCGTGTCCATGAGCCAAGTCCCCTAGTCTACAGTGTATTTTCCATTTACATCCCAGTATGATTTAGGAAATCTCTCCAGTTTTCAACAGAACTAGCGGAGTACAGTCAGGCGTTTCGGGATAAGCCACTGGGTACCCTTGCCCCTTCCTTAGTGACACCCAGTGCCCCTCTGTACCAGTCACCTAGTGGCTGTGCCCCTGGGCCCATGGTGAGCCCAAGCTGAGAAGAAAGCAATAGGAAGTTTCCTCTCCGTAAGCCCTACAGAGAGCAACTACAGGCAGGACTGTGACACTGTCCATCTCAGGGTCCTGAGTAACCAGGGGCTCTCCTTCACAGTTACGCTTGACTGCTCTTCATGATGTTCTCCACACCTAAGAAAGCCCAACAAAGGAGGTTTGGTTTGATCTCATTGGTCAGAATCAGTCAGGACGACCCATAGTCTCACCCTCATCCAGCACTCACTGAGCTCCAACTACGTGCTGGGCATCAGGGCAGTAAAAAGGCCTGGCTCCCCATGGTGGCCCTTGTGGCCCCCTGAGGAACACAGGTGCCAGACACACTCATGAGGGCACAGCCAATGCAGTGGCAGCAGCAGCCATGGGAAGGGTGCCTGGGTCAGAAAATGGTGATAGGATTCATGTCCGTTCTGGCATTCTGCAGAGAGGGGACATGGGGGCGCATGGAGGAGCAGAACAAAGTGGTTGGTGCTAGGCACAGTGGCTCATGTCTGTAGTCCCCGCATTTGGGGAGGCCAAGCCGGGCAGGTCACTTGAGGTCAGGAATTCGAGACCAGCCTGGCCAACATGGCAAAACCCTGTTTCTACCAAAAAATACAAAAATTAGCCTGGCGTGGTGGCAGGTACCTGTAATCCCAGCTACTTGGGAGGCTGAGGCAGGAGAATCACTTGAACCCAGGAGTCAGGGTTGCAGTGAGTCGAGATCATGCCACTGCACTCCAGCCTGGGCAACAGAGCAAGACTCCATCTCAAAAAAAAAAAAAAGCAAAGCAATAAATGAGAGACTGAGCCGCAGCCCAGTGACTTTCTAGCTGAACGCCTCTTCCTCTGCATCCCAGCCTCAGTGCTGGAGTCAAACATGTATGTTAGGTAAAAAACAGGCCCAAAGCTGCGAGCCTTTTGAGCTCACCTGAGTGGTGAATCCACAGGTGCTAAGGAGTTACTACACCTGACAGTGACCAACCACAGCAGTACTTGGGCACAGGGATCTATGATAATGTGAACTGGGGAAAACAGGCAGCTACTGAGTGCCGTTCATGCGCAGTAATCACACTGAAAACTCAGAGAAGGGAATGCAGAGTTGTTCACATTGGGCAATACTTCCTATTTCCTTTTAGTCCATAAAGTTGTGTTCATAATTAACTGTCTAGATCAGGGATCGGCAAACTTTCCTGTAAAGGGCCAGATAGTAAGTAGGCTTTGTGGACCCCACAGTCCCTGTCCTGGCTCCTCAGTTGTGCCACTGTGGAGTGAAGCAGCCACAGGCAGTGCCCAGAGGGATGGGCATGGCTGGTTCCAAAGGAACTTAATGTATAAACCAGCCAGATTCAGTCCCCCAGGCTGGGGTTTGCCAAGCTCTGGTCTAGAAAACAGTGCACACTCGGGCGGAATATATTTAGGACATGGAGCATGGAGACGTGTTAAAAGATAATTTTGAGATATGCATGGTGGCTCACGCCTGTAATCCCAACACTTTGGGAAGCTGAGGCAGGAAGATCACTTCAGACCAGGAGTTTAAGACCAGTGTGGACAACATAACAAGACCCTATCTCGACAAAAAATGAAAAAGCTAGACAGGTTAACATATGCCTGTAGTCCTAGCTACTCGGGAGGCTGAGGCAGGAAGATTGCGTGAGCCCAGGAAGTCGAGGCTGCAGTGAGCTATGATTGTGCCACTGCACTCCAGCCTGGGCAACAGAGTGAGTTCCTGTCTCTAAAAATAAAAAGTCATTTTCTTTTAAATTTATTTCTTGCGATTTGGCTGTGTGGGAAGTAAATAGCACCTCAAACAAAACAGGGCTTAGCGCTAATAGGTACTAAATAAGTATGGATTTGGCGGGGTCAGGTATTAGTTCATTTTCAGACTGCTGTAAAGAACTGCCTGAGACTGGGTAATTTATAAAGGAAGGAGGTTTAATTGACTCACAGTTCCACATGGCTGGGAAGGCCTCAGGAAACTTACAATCATGGAGGATGGCGAAGCAGGCACCTGATACACAGTGGCAGCAGTGAGAGAGACAGTGTGTAGGAGGAACTGTGAAACATTTGTAAAACCATCAGATCTCATGAAGACTCACTATCACAAGAACAGCATAGGGGGAACTGCCCCCATAATCAAGTCACCTCCCACCAGGTACTGCCCTCAACATGTAGGGATTGTGGGGATTACAATTCGTGATGAGATTTGGATGGGGACACAGAATCAAACCATACCAGGGCAGAAACCTCTAAGGCTTCATGATAGCAGATCTACTGCATTGCAGCCACCCCCTCAGGTGCACAGACATTCCCTTTCTTGCGCTTTGATGCTGGAATCACTGGCCTCTTCACCTTCGTAGGAGGTGTCCCTCCAGGATGTCCGGAAAGAAATCAACTTCTGCCGCAAGGTGAAGCTGCCCATCATCGGGGTGGTGGAGAACATGAGTGGCTTCATCTGTCCTAAGTGCAAGGTGAGGGCGCGTGGGGCTGCCAGGCGATCTGAACAAGATCCTGCCTTCACGGTTGAGGAAACAATCAGAAGGGTCCTCTGCAAACAGTTTCTGCTTTCCCCAGCATTTTGGGAAGTGGAATCACAATTAAAATCCCTTTCTGCTGACTAAAGGAAAGTTCTTTTGGTGTTAAGTGTTTCACATTCAAACCAAGCTTTTGTGTGTAAGTTTCTTTAAAATGTGGTCCATCCAGGCCGGGTGTGGTCACTCACGCCTGTAATCCTAATCCCAGCACTTTGGGGGGCCAAGGTGGGTGTGTCATCTGATGTCAAAAGTTTGAGACCAGGCTGGCCAACATGGTGAAACCCCATATCTACTAAAAATACAAAAAAATTAGCCAGGCATGGTGGTGGGTGCTTGTAGTCCCAGCTATTCAGGAGGCTGAGGCAGGAGAATCGTTGGAACTGGGGAGGTAGAAGTTGCAGTGAGCCAGGATTGCGCCATTGCACTCCAGCCTGGGTGACAGAGCATGACTCTATCTCAGAAAAAAAAAAAAAAAATGTGGTCCATCCTTGTGATTCTGCAAGAAAATCATGTTTTCTCCCCTTTGAATTTGCCTTACAGAAAGAATCTCAGATATTCCCTGCCACTACCGGGGGTGCAGAGCTCATGTGCAAGGACCTGGAGGTCCCTCTACTCGGCAGAGTGCCCCTGGATCCACTCATAGGTAGGTGACCCCGGCATGGGGCGGGACCTCACTCCTCGGTCAGTCTCACAGTCATGGGTCGGGCATGACAGCGGGTAGCTACGGAGAGGGGCGATGGAAGGAAGAAGGTCAGTGGGGCACTGGAGCCAGAACCACCCTCCGGCTGGCACCCTGAGAGGCCTCCTGCGGGTAGAGAAGCCGAGACCCCTGCAGGTAGGCAGCGGGAGCAAGCAGGCCTCAGGCAGAGGGGTGAGGCCTGGAAGAACGGGTTAGAAGTTGGTGAGGGCGGTGGTGGCAGGGGACTGAGGAGGGCGCTCAGTAGAGGGGCGGCTCCAGGGGACACAGATCACTGACCTATGAGCAAGGGTGACATTCCCAGAATGGTCCGGGGGCAGGGTAGGGTCCGAGTGTTTGTTGGGAGGGTTGGAGGGTGGGAGCCTGGAGGCAGGGAGAGCAGAGGCCATCTGGGGTGCCCTGGGGGAAGGCCAGGCCCGCATGGGGAGCTCAAGGGGAGAATGGGAGCCTGTGGGAAACGGCCAAGTGTCATTATCACTGAGTGTCAGTGTCCTGTGCCTGGGATCAGGAGGCCCAAGGGTGGCTGCCCCAGGGTCAGAGTTCAGGATGAGGCCCTGGGTTCTGGCGTTGGTGTAGAAAGGAAGGGACACACAAGAGAGAAAGTGACAGGATCTGATGGTCGAGCTTGTCCCCGCTGCCAGTACAAGCCACCTGGAGGAGGATCCATCCCTCAGAGACAGTGAAGCAGGGGCAAGGCCGGGCCCTCTGGGGTGCTGCGGCTGAGAGGTGAGGAGGCTCAGGTTGTCGGCAGGCTCTGGGGTCAGTCAGGAGAGGGTGGTTTGTGTCCATGCAGGCGAGTGTTGAAGCCACAAGACGTGGACAGGACTGCCAAGGGGCTGCACAGAAAGTGGGAGCCTAGACAGTGCTGGGGGCGGCTGCGTGAGGAAGTGGGGAAGGGGTGCGAGGGCCACTCGGAGGATGGGAACAGTCCTGGAGAACCCCAGAGACCCCATGCACCCGGGAGGCTGGGTCCCAAAATCCTTCCCTTCTTCCCACATCCCAAAATGCTTCTCTGGCATGAGATTTCCCTGACAAAATGTAGAAAAGTGCAGCTGCTTTCCCAGCCTTCCCCAGCATTATAAAACACTCACCAGACAGCCTTTGCAGTGACCAGAAGTGGTGCTGAGAGCTGCCCTCAAAGGCCCCTGGAGGCAGGCAGGCTGCATGAATGGATGTGACTGGGGAGGGGAGCTTGCAGCAGCCGGGGGCACAGCCATTCCTGCCAGCTTGCACCTCTGCCACAAGTCAGCTCTGCCGAGATGGGATTGATGGGCAGGACATTTGTCAGAGGAAACCTCTGTGGGAGAAAATGAGAAGGGAGAGCATTAGCCCACGATGAAGGAGTAGGGGAAGGAACATATCAGCCCGCAAGAGCATCTCAGCCCACAGGAGTATCTCAGCCCATGGAAGCATCTCAGCCCAATGGAGCATCTCAGCCCATGGGAGTATCCCAGCTCTCAAGAGCATCTCAGCCCATGGGAGTATCCCAGCTCTCAAGAGCATCCCAGCCCATAGGAGCTTCTCAGCCCACAGAAGCATCCTAGCCCAAAGGAGCACCTCAGCCCACAGGAGCATCCCAGCCCAAAGGAGCACCTCAGCCCAGAGGAGCATCCCAGCCCAAAGGAGCACCTAGGCCCACAGGAGCATCCCAACCCAAAGGAGCATCTCAGCCCACAGGAGCATCCCAACCCTCAAGAGCATCCCAGCCCACAGGAGCATCCCAGCCCACTGGAGCATCTCAGCCCAAAGAAGCATCAGCCTGCTGGAGCACCTCAGTGTACTTTACTTTTCAGCAGCTCAGTCTGCTGGGGTGTGTCAGTCTGTCGGAGCATCTCAGTCTGCTGGAGTGTCTTGGCTGCTGTCAAGGAAAGCTGGGCACAGCCACCAGGGCATTCCTGGGATCACTCACCTATCAGAGGGGCTGCATCTCCCAGGAACGTGCCTGCCCGAGTGCCATGCTCGGCTCAGTCATTAGCACGGAGCAGCCTGGGGGCGGCATTGCCTTGACACAAACGTGGTGATGGATTCTGGAGCATGGCAGCTACTGCCAGAGATCAAGGAGGGATGTCCTTGTGGCCAACACAATTGCCACATTTTCCAGTGTTTCAAGAAGAGCTAGAAGTTCAAGACCAGCCTTGGCAACATGGTGAAACCCTGCCTCTACTAAAATACAAAAAATCAGCCAGGCATGGCGGTGTGCACCTGTAATCCCAGCTATATGGGAGGCTGAAACAGGAGAATTGCTTGAACGTGGGAGGCAGAGGTTGCAGTGAACCAAGATCATGCCATTGTACTCCAGCCTGGGCAACAACAGAGCAAGACCCTGTCTCAAAAAAAAAAAAAATGCCATGCTTGCTGACCCACCCAAATATTTCCATGGGCCCAGCCACAGGCCTGCCATTGCCATTGTTCGACAGATCAGGAAGTGACCTTGGGGCCCTCTGTTAGATCCTGATGAGACTTTTCTTCCAAAGAGCCACCAACCTCCATCTTCCCACCTCCCTCACATCCAGTCCTGGCATTGACCCTGGTCTTTCCTTTCCAGACCCTATTTTCCTGCCTCACCGGGTCATCTGGGCTCCACATCTCCCACCAGCCTCTCCCCATAGGATTCTTCCCCCACTTGGGCTCCCCTGTCCCACAGAGCGACACAGTAGTGAAGTTGAAGAAATGAGTGCAAGGTGGGAACCCCTCCTGGGGTTCACCTAAGGCTGGTGACCGACCATGGGCAATGCAGTCACTTAGCCCTGTTTCTCTGGCAGCTCAGGGCCTGGGGAGCGGGCAGAATAAGCTGATGGCAAGTCCAGCCACGACTAGGGTGGTCACCTGTACTTTTTTTAACTGTGTGCATTCATGACCCTTTTACTCAAAAGCTAGTTAATCTGTTAAAACACAGACTCCTGGGCCCACCTCAAAGCTGCTGAATCAGTTCTGTAGGGCCCTGGAACCTGCATTTGCCATACACCGCCTGATGATTTAGCCACACTGAAATGCTGGCTGGGGACCCTCTGGAAGGAGGGTCCCAGAGACCTCAGTAGCCAGTTCTACTTTGCTCTTCATTACGAGTGAAGCGGGCTCAAGATCTTCCCATTGTCACTAGCACAGACACAGCCCCAAGATCCTGTGGCCACTGAGTTTTCCTCTTGAATTGAATTGTATTCTATTTGTTTCTTTTAAGGTAAGAATTGTGACAAAGGCCAGTCTTTTTTGATGGACGCCCCAAATTCCCCAGCCACGTTAGCCTACAGAAGTATAATTCAGAGTAAGTATTTCCGTGAGTAGTAAATGCAGAGGCCTGTGGGGCAGGAAGCAACATAAAGGAGCTAAGTGTGTGGGGGTTGTGGAAGGACAGACGGGTGGTGGGGTCTGCGATGACCATAGAGTGGCCCCATAGCCCAGGAAGCCAGGAGTCCATGAGAAATTTCTCAGTGTGTGAGTATTGTGAACACATTCATAGTTTAAAAAATAATGGTGAGGGTGAAATTTATGGCTTAGGAAATACATCCTAATAAAGCTATAAAGTAATTGATTTTTAAAAGTAACTGATTTAAAATCAACACCAACAGGCCAGGTGCAGTGGTTCACACCTGTAATCCCAGCACTTTGGGTGGAAGAAGCAGGCAGATCACTTGAGGCTGGTCAAGAGTTCAAGACCAGCCTGGCCAACATGGCAAAACCCCATCTCTACTAAAAATACAAAAGTTAGCCAGGCGCACACGCCTGCCCAGCTACTCAGGAGGCTGAGATATAATGGCTTGATCCTGGGAAGTGGAGGTTGAGTGAGCCCAGGTCATGCCACTGCACTCCAGCCTGGGCAACAGAGTGAGACCGTGACTCTAAAAAATAAAAATAAACCAGGGTGAACCAGACCAAACCCACGTGCGGCCCACATTCAGGCACTGGCAGCCATCAGAGGCCTCAGTTAAGGCAGAGTTGTCAGTGTTTGTTAAAGCTGCAGCCTGAGTCTGTGGCTGGGTTTTCCTTGCCTAGAAAAATGATGTCAAGGGTAAGGAAACAGCATTCCCAGAATCCTCCATCTATAGATGGGCCAAGGAAGGCCTCAGCCATTGGTTATGACCGTGATGGGCAGTGTGAGGTATTCGGGTCACTTTCAAAGACTCAGGGCATCACAGACACAGGGCTTTTTATGGAATTAGCCAGAGGATTCCACCCCTGTTAAGACATGCCTCCTACAGCACAGGATGGGGCAGACAAGCCATGAGCATTCTATGCCTGTCGTCTTGTTTTCCAGAAATCCAGGAGTTTTGCAGTCTCCATCAGTCAAAAGAAGAGAACCTCATCAGTTCTTGAAACAAGAGAATGTTCAGGACTAGCAGTTACCAAGCGGGGCACTCACGGGGCAGCACATCCAGCCACACCCAACCAGCTCCAGGATGGGGTGGGTCACAGCAAAAAGGGACAAGACCCTGGTGTGGTCCGAAGCCACTTTCTCAGAGACACTTTCACCATCAAGTATGTGTATGCTATTCTTTAAAACAAATATAAAGGGCATTCTTTACAAATGTGCCATTTTAAGAATTAAAAACCCCTCCTCAAACCTCTCCTCTGAGGCCTGTTTCATGTAAAAAACAAACAGGTTGTGGGACCGTGGGATTCTGCTGTGTTGGAAGTTTAGTCAATTATAGAAACTCCCATTTAAGCCATTTCTGCCTCTGAAGAGAAGAAAGCTAGAACAGAACCAAAGGGGTGAGTGTGCCACTTCACTGCGGAACACACAGGTACATTTTCAAAGAGCACACAGTCCAAATGCTCTTCAGATTGAGGGAAAATCTGAAAGTCACAGAGCTCACACTGGGGTTCGTTCTAAAATCACTGCGTATGACGCAGCTGGGTCAACTCAAAAAGTCCTTGAATCACTCAGTAAGACAGAATTTGGGGTCTGTGTATACGCCCTGTGTAGTGACATGTGCACAGTATATCCAGTAATGTCTGGTGTCATAGGCAAAACAATCGTCAGGTTTTTAAACTAAATTAAAAGGAGTCAGATGTAAATGCTACAGTCATCCTCATTGCCATGAGATGCTTGCTCTGTTTGAGGCACACAAGATCAGAGATAGCTGGGAGAAGAGTAAATTCCTGTTTTCCATCAGCTCTGGGGCATAAAAGCGGCGAGTGGGAAACAAGAACTAATCCCCTTGTTCTTTGCCTTCCTTGTCTCTTTTCCCTCCCCACCCTTCCCTGGGCCTGCACATATGGTCAGATTTACACATGTGCAGTGTGAGGAAGCTGTGACCTCACCCCCTACCTCCTCAGCTCCTCGCCCCAAGAGCAATGAGGCTGCAAAGCCTAGGGCAGGCCCAGTCTGGCCTCCTGTCTGGCCATGCACCTGGGGGAGCCCACCCAGAGCCTGGGCCCCAAGAGCTGCATTTTTCAGAACTCCCAGCCCCTCCAAACGGGTGCCATGATCCATTTCTCACCTAATGCTGGTGAATCTCCAGCCCCTCAAGTCCAGGCTTCTGAAAGTCCTCTGGGCCGGCCTGCAAGGGGAAAAGTCAACCATGGTTATCTGTCCTTACATGCAAGTGGGCCAATCCTGCTGATTTAAGTCCAGAGAAAACCCACAAAGTACAGAAAACCTGCAGAATTGGTTGCTTGATGTCTTGGCATAAAGCAGCGCTGTTCAAGTTTAAGATGGTTCAAACTATTTCAGGATGAACCTGGTCAAATTTGAAAGACCACTATCTCTCACTTTTAGAAATATCTGTTAAGTTAAAAAAAAAAAAAAAAATGGCCAGGCATGGTAGCTCAAGCCTGTAATCCCAGCACTTTGGGAGGCCGAGGCCAGCAGATCACTTGAGGCCAGGAGTTCAAGACCAGCCTGGCCACATGGCCAAGACCCCATTTCTACTATAAATACAAAAATCAGCCAGGCATGGTGGTGTGCACCTGTAATCCCAGCTACTCTGGAAGCTGAGACAGGAGAATCACTTGAACCCGGGAGGTGGAAGTTGCAGTGAGTCAAGAACACACCATTGCACTGCAGTCTGGGAGACAGAGCAGGACTGCATCTCAGAAAAAAAAAAAATCTAAGCCGAGCACAGTGGCTTATGCCTAAATTCCAGCACTCTGGGAGGCTGAGGTGGGTGGATCACGAGGTCAAGAGATCAAGACCATCCTGGCCAACATGGTGAAACCCTGTCTCTACTAAAAATAGAAAAATTAGCTGGGCATGGTGGCGTGCGACTGTAGTCCCAGCTACTCAGGAGGCTGAGGCACGAGGATCATTTGAACCTGGGAGGCGGAGGTTGCAGTGAGTTGAGATCACCCCACTGCACTCCAACCTGGTGACAAAATAAGACTCCATCTCAAAAAAAAAAAAAAAAAAAAAACTCTTTGTGACTCCTTCCTTAATTCTATGGTTTTAAAAATCACTGAAAACTAACAGTGGCAGTCACAAAAGGACAAAAACTATGATTGCACTTATAGGAGGTCCCTAGAGCAGTCAAACCCATAGACACAGAAAGCAGAGTGCTGGTTGATGAGGGCAGGAAGCGAGGAGAAGGGGAAGGCTAGGTTTTACAGGTACCAAGCTTAGGTTCTGCAGGATGAAGGCAGTTCTGGAGCTGGGTTGGGGAAGGTTGCACAACAAGGTGGTTATACTTAATGCCACAGAAGTGTACACTTTGCAATGATTAAAATGTATCTTTTATTTAAATCTTAACAATTAAAAAACAAAACTGCAAGGCATGGTGGCTCATGGCTGTAGTCCCAGCACTTTGGGAGGCCAAGGCAGGTGGATTGCTGCAACCATCATGCCACTGCACCCTAGCCTAGGTGACAGAGCGAGACCCTGTCTCCCAAAAAATAAATAATAAAACAATCGCAGCCTGACTGATATGTTACATTACAAACCGCAGTTGCCAGCAGGCCACCTTGACTTTGACTACCTGGAGAGGAGTGGTCGAGGAGTCAGACCTCAATAACTCACCGTCTGGAACACCGTCTGGGACAGGAAACTGGCTGTGACCTTGCTGATGTCACTGTTGCCTCCCATCTTACAAAGGATGTAGCCATACAGGTTTGCAGTTTGGAGAGAGATCCCAGCAACCACCAGAGCCTGCACTCAAAGAAAACAAAGGTCACTCCCTAAGAGCTCTTAGAGAAATGCACCTCTCAAGCCAAGTAGAAGTAGCTCTAGGCTGCACCTAAGACTAGTAACAGCCAACATTTACTGAGCATTTACAAATACCCATGGACACCTCCGAATCACTACAACTGGAGAGGCTGCCACCATCATCATCCCATTTTACAAGGAGGAAAATGAGGCTCAGGAAGACGAAAGCTGCCCAAGGTCACAGAGCTGGAGCGTGGTCGAGCCGGGATCCAAATTCCAGAGCCCAAACTCACTAGATGACAGTTGTTTTACTATCTACAAGTATTTTGTTTTCTCTCTCTCTCTGCCCCCTCCCCTTTTATTTTTTAAGATGGAGTCTTGCTGTGTCGCCTAGGCTGGAGTGTAGTGGCACTCATTGCAACTTCCGCCTCCCAGGTTCAAGTGATTCTTCTGCCTCAGCCTCCCAAGCAGCTGAGATTACAGTCGTGTGCACTATGCCCAGCTAATTTTGGTATTTATAGTAGAGACAGGGTTTCACCACATTGGCCAGGCTGGTCTTGAACTCCTGACTTCAGGTAATTCATCTGCCTTGGCCTCCCAAAGTGCTGGGATTATAGGTGTGAGCTACCATGCCTGGCCTGTGTGAGTCCATTTATACAAAATGCCCAGAATAGGCAAATCCATAGAGACAGAAAAATTAGTAGGTGCCAGGCCTTAGAGGAACAGAAGCATAGGGAAGCAATGTTGAAAGGGAGTGCCAGGCTTCTTTTTCAGGTGATGAAAATGCCCTAACATTGATGGTGGTGCTGGCTGCACAACTCTGTGACTGCACTAGAAGCCACTGAATTTCACACTTTATTTTACTTTTGGAGACACTCTCACTCTAGCACCCAGGTTGGAGTACAGCGGCACAATCTTGGCTCACTGTAACCTCTGCCTCTCAGGATTAAGCCTGCACATCAGCTTGCCTGGCTAATTTTTGTATTTTTTGCAGAAATGGGGTCTTGCTATATTGCCCAGGCTGGTCTCGAACTCCTGAGCTCAAGCAATCCTCCTCCTCGGCCTCCCAAAGGCCCGGGATTACAGTTGTGCGCCACCAGGCCCAGCCCCTAACTGTACATTTTAAATGGGTAAGTTGTATGGAATGTGTATTATATCGCAATAAACTTGTTACAATTGATCAATCAGTAACAAATAACAACAAAAGCCTACTGGTGCAGACACTGGTTTTGCAGAGACATCAAAGCAATGTGGAAGTCAATGTATGGCCTTACCAGCCACTTTAGCTTCAAGGAAAATAAGGTGCTAAAAAAAAATACAATCCATATCATGGGGCAAATTATGAGGCCCAGCCAGAAGATTCGCGCCTCCGCTTCTGTGGCAGCGATGTTATTCGGAGAGACCTGTTAAAGGAAAGTAATTCAACTGTCAAAACAAGTGGAAATGATTGCAAAACAGCGTGCTCGCATTTTCATTTATTTTATTTTGCAGATGCTTTTGTTGTGGGGTTTGTTTAGTTTTGTGTTTTTTTTTCGAGATGGAGTCTCATTGTGTTGCCCAGGCTAGAGTGCCATGGCATGATCTTGGCTCACCACAACCTCCGCCTCCTGGGTTCAAAGTGATTCTCCTGCATCAGCCTCCTGAGTAGCTGGGATTACAGGTGCCTCCCACCATGCCCGGCTACTTTTTGTATTTTTAGTAGAGACAGGGTTTCACCATGTTGTCCAGGCCGGTCTTGAACTCCTGACCTCAAGTGATCCACCCACCCAAAGTGCTGGGATTACAGGCATGAGCCACTGTGCCCAGCCTATTTTGCAGATACTTTTGCTACACACATGCTTCACCAGGGCACCCACAGCGGTGGTTTTGTACAGGGCAGGAATCAGATATGCACAAAACTCCAAAGGAACCCATGGAAACTTTCCATGCCCGTTATCCCCACTCCGGTTAGTTCAGCTCGCCATGGAGAATACCTTCCTGGCTTCAAAGATCCAGTGGCTCTTCCCGTCTTCATCTATCTGGTTCCACCATCGCAGGCCCACCAGGAGTCTTCCGGTTACATTCTGAGAACAGACAAATGACTCTGAGGAGGTCACAGGCAAAGAGTCGTATTCACTGTATTGACAAATAAAAGCTCCCTGGTTCATTTCAGACTTGTAGTGGGAGCAGGAAGTAAAAAGGCGTTGAATGGTAGTAGATTCTCAGATATTGCAGCTTCTGATTTTTAACTAAGCTCACTTTAGACACACTCAGCTGGGCATGGTGGCTCACACCTGTAATCCCAGGACTTTGGGAGGCCGAGACAGGTGATCACGAGGTCAAGAGATCAAGACCATCCTGGCCGACATACTGAAACCCCGTCTCTACTAAAAACACAAAAATTAGCTGGACATGGTGGCAGGCGCCTGTAATCCCAGCTACTCAAGAGGCTGAGGCAGGAGAATCACTTGAACCCAGGAGGCGGAGGTTGCAGTGAGCCAAGACCACGCCACTGCATTCCAGCCTGGGACAGAGTGAGATTCTGTCTCAAAAAAAAAAAAGTGACCTACTCCCCTCCCAAACATATAATTTATATGTTCATATTATATACGTTTTAAATATATGTGTTAATTTATACAAGTGATGGTTTGGCTGTGTCCCCACTCAGATCTCATCTTGAATTGTCACTCCCACAATTCCCACATGTTGTGGGAAAGACCGGGTGGGAGATAACTGAATCATGGGGGCGGTTTCCCCCATACTGTTCTCATGGTGGTGAATAAGTGTCTCGAGATCTGATGGTCTCATAAGGAGAAACTCCTTTCACTTGGCTTTCATTCTCTTTTTTTTTTGAGACAAGAGTTTTGTTCTTGTCACCGAGGCTAGAGTGCAATAGCACAATGTCGGCGGCTCAATGCAACATCCTCCGCCTCCTGGTTCAAGAGATTCTCCTGCCTCAGCCTCCCAAGTAGTTGGGATTACAGGCACATGCCACTGTGCCCGGCTAATTTTTGTATTTTTAGTAGAGACGGGGTTTCACCATGTTGGCCAGGCTGGTCTCAAACTGCTGACCTCAGATGATCCTCCCACCTCAGCTTCCCAAAGTACTGGGATTACAGGCGTGAGCCACCATGCCCCACCGGCTTCCGTTCTCTCGTCTGTCATCATGTAAGATTTGCCTTTCACCTTCTGCCATGATAGTGAGGCCTCCCCAGCCACGTAGAACTGAGTCCATGAAACCTCTTTGTCTTTATAAATTACTCAGTCTTGGGTATGCCTGTATCAGCATCGTGGAAGCAGATTGGCACAGTAAGTTTTACAAAAAATCCAAAGTCACTGGGTGTGGTGATTCACACCTGTAATCCCAGCACTTTGGGAGCCTGAGGTGGGTTGACGGGGGCAGATCATCTGAGGTCAGAAGTTTGAGACCAGCCTGACCAACATGGAGAAATCCTGTCTCTACTAAAAATACAAAATTTGTGGGACATGGTGGCAGGCGCCTATGATTCCAGCTACTCAGGAGGCTGAGGCAGGAGAATCACTTGAACCCAGGAGGCAGAAGTTACAGTGAGCTGAGGTAGTGCCATTGCATTCCAGCTTGGGTGACAAGAGCAAAACTCCATCTCCAAAAAAAAAAAAAAAAATCCAAAGTCATATGGGGTTGTCACATGTGCAAGAATGACAATTGACACTTGAAAGCCATTTAGTAAGGGCTGAACAATGCATGTTTTCCCCCTACTTTTTTTTTTTTTGAAATTGAGTTCCACTCTTGTTGCCCAGGCTGGAATGCAATGGCACCTGTCTTGGCTCACTGCCACCTCTGCCTCCTGGGTTCAAGGGATTCTCCTGCCTCAGCCTCCCGAGTAGCTAGGATTACAGGCATGTGCCACTACGCCTGGCTAATTTTCTATTTTTAGTAGAGACGGGGTTTCTCCATGTTGGCCAGGCTGGTCTCGAATTCCCAACCTCAGGTAATCCGCCCGCCTCAGCCTCCGAAAGTGCTGGGATTACAGGCGTGAGCCACCACGCCCAGCTTCCCCTGCTTTTAAGTGACGCCGCTCAGCATTCTTAAGCAATCTAAGCCAAAGTACCTCTTGGTCCCATGAGCATAGGGAGCAAGGCCTGTGTTTCGGGAGTGGTGGCATCACAGGAAGGGCCTCACCTTCACAGACCAGAAGTCCAGGGACAGGAGGAGCAGCACCGTGACAAAACAGCCCAGAAAGCTCTTGCTGAACCAGTCGCAGCACACGTAGGTGATGATGGCACTCACTCGGAAAAAGAGGTGGAAAAAGGTGGCCAAGGGGTGTCTAGGAAAGGACCCAAAAGGTGCCCTCACTCCAAGAGCCAAACAGATGCTCACTGAACTCCCTTTGCCACTTCAGACTTTGCTGGGGGCGTTAGCATGGCTCAGTGGAATGTTCTCCCTGGTGCATTGGAAGCAGAAACTCAGGCTGTAGCCCTGAGGACACATCATTAAGTCAGTAATCCCAAAACAGTCATGATGACACTGGTTTTTTTTTCCCTCGCGCTCGAAGAATCCTGTACTTTCCTGTCACTTGACTCCAAATATCACTTGCTGTCTTCGAAACACGGTCATCTTTGAAGTGAAACGTGACAGTAATCACTGCCTTCCCGCCTAGCAGAGATGATGACCAGTTCCCTAAAGGTAAAGGTTGGGTTTTTCCTCATCACATGCAGCCCACAAGGCAGCTGTCTCGTGTCATCGGGGAATGTGTGTTCCTGGAGAGAGGGAAACGGCGTGACCTGTGAATGGCAGGTCTAACTCATCATAGTGGTTCAGTGGTGAGTGGCATGTGAATGCTGACATTTAATCTAGGGGAAGGTAGCTCTTGTTCACTGTGCCTTTAGACACAAACCTGGCCAGAAAAAAGAGAGGGAACCAAGGGGAACATGCTCATCCTATGTAAATTACTTTTTTTTTTTTTTTTTTTGGAGACAGAGTATTGTTCTGTTGCTCAGACTGGAGTGCAGTGGAGTGATCCTGGCTCAGTGAAACCACCACCTCCCAGGTTCAAGGAATTATTCTGCCTCAGCCTCCTGAGTAGCTGGGATTATAGGCACTTGCTACCACGCCCAACTAATTTTTGTATTTTGAGTAGAAATGGAGTTTCAACATGTTGGCCAGGTTGGTCTCAAACTCCTGACCTGAAGTGATCCATCTGCCTCAGCTTCCCAAAGTGCTGAGATTACAGACATGAGCCACCTCACCCACCCATTTTTTTTTTTAAACGTGAGTTTGAAAGATAAAAGAGCAAAGTGTCGGCCGGGCATGGCGGCTCACTCCTATAATTCCAGCACTTTGGGAGGCTGAGGCATTCGGATCACCTGAGGTCAGGAGTTCAAGACCAGCCTGGGCAACATGGTGAAACCTGGTTTCTACTCAAAATTAGCCAGACGTGGTGGTGGCCGCCTGTAATCCCAGCTACTCGGGAGGCTGAGGCAGGAGAATCACTTGAACCTGTGAGGCAGAGGTTGCAGTGAGCCGAGATCACGCCACTGTACTCCAGCCTGGGTGACAAAGTTAGACTCCATCTCAAAAAAAAGAGAGCAAAGTATAAATCCTTTAAAAAGGTCACCAGATTGTCTAGAATCTATGGGGTCAAGCAGGTGATGGCAGTGGGTGATGTGGGCAAGACACTTGTGGGTTTCTGTTTCTTTCTGTGGCTTCCCAGTTTTGATAGAGCACACAGGTAGAGAACAACATTCAACTATGATCAGGAAATCAACGGCACGAGCCCAGCTGCTACCAGAAAGGGGTCCGCATCCAGAACCTAAGAGAGGGTTCTTGGATCTCACCCAAGACAGAATTCAGGGCAAGTCCATAGAGTAAAGTGAAAGCAAGTTTATTAGGGAAGGAAAGGAATGAATAATGGCCACTCCATAGAGCAGCTCTGAAGGCTGCTGGTTGCCCGTTTTTATGGTTATTTCTTGATGACATGCTAAACAAGGGGTGGATTATTCATGCCTCCCCTTTTTAGACTATATAGGGTATTTTCCTGATGTTGCCATGACATCTGTAAACTGCCATGGCCCTGGTGGGAGTGCAGTAATGAGGACGACCAGAGGTCACTCTTTGTGGCTATCTTGGTTTTGGTGGGTTTTAGCTGGCTCCTTTACTGCAACCTGTTTAATCAGCAAGGTCTTTATGACCTGTATCTTGTGCTGACCTTCTATCTCATCGTGTGACTTAGAATGCCTTAACCATCTGGGAATGCAGCCCAGAAGATCTCAGCCTCATTTTACCCAGCCCCTATTCAAGATGGAGTTGCTCTGGTTCACATGCCCTCTGACACAATGATGAATGGCACTGAAACCTGAAACTCAGGGCAGGGGTGGAAAGGGGAGGGATGAAAGGGACTCTTCCCAGCACCAGGCAGCTGTGCAAACCAGACCCAGTACTGCCAGATCCAAGGTTTTCACGAGAAGCCAGAAATCCAGACTTGCAATGAGAAATCTGATTTTTAAATGATGGCCACTAATTCTTTTACTGAAGTACTGCAGTCTGTGTTTCTCACTGGCCTGCGAGCAGTGAGCTTGCGACCTCTGGATCAGAGTTAGAAAATGTTGTGGAATTTGGAAAATGAGAGTCAGAATGGGATGGTCACAGAGTTCCACACAGAACTGCAAGGGAAAGGGCCTGCTCACTCTCCCAAAGAAGAAATGGGGTCAGAGCCAGCAAACCATAGGCGCCTATAAAACGGTGGAGTTTCTGACAGGGCAAGGTGGCTCACACCTGTAATCCCACCACTTTGGGAGGCTGAGGCAGGTGGATCACAAGGTCAAGAGATTGAGACCATCCTGGCCAACATGGTGAAACTCCATCTCTATTAAAAATACAAAAATTAGCTGGGCGTGGTGGTACACACCTGTAGTTCCAGTTACATGGGAGGCTGAGGCAGGAGAATCACTCGAACCTGGGAGGTGGAGGTTGCAGTGAGCCAATATTGCACCACTGTACTCCAGCCTGGTGACAGAGCAAGACTCCGTCTCAAAACAAAACAAAACTATGAGGTTTCTGCCTCCCAGGGGAACATTAAGATTCAGAAGCAGACTTCATAGTGACTTTTTGCATGGCAAAGCACCAGCCGTTCACCAGGATGGTTCTCATCTGAGCTTTCAGGCTCTCAGCTCTCCTGGTGACCTGAATGAAAACCAACCCAGGAAGTGCACCTAGCATTTAAGAATTAGGATCACCAGGCATGGTGGCTCACACCTGTAATCCCAGCACTTTGAGAGGTCAAGGCAGACAGATCACTTGAAGTTAGGAGTTTGAGACCAGCCTGGCCAACATGGCAAAACTCTGTCTCTACCAAAAATACAAAAATCAGCCAGGTGTAGTGGCAGGCGCCTGTAATCCCAGCTACTCAGGAGGCTGAGGCAGGAGAATCCCTTGAACCTCGGAGGTGGAGGTTGCAGTGAGTCGAGATGGCAACATTGCACTCCAGCCTGGGCGACAGTCTCTGTCTCAAAGAATCAGACAGGGTCACACAGAACTTAAAAACTTCCTGGAGTTTTCAAGAAGACTCTTGGGTGTCTCTTTTTACTTTAAACCTTATTGAGAATTTCTTAACTAACTGAATACAATTTTGTCCCTTGCCCCCAGAGATAAATAAATGTTCTTTCAATAACAAAGTTCTTTGAGAGCACAGGCCATGTTTAACATATTTTTATATCCCCAAAACACCCAGCATTTAAGATTCTCAGCAAATGTATTTGTTATGTTGAACCTTTTAATCGAGTCAATTAGAATCACTGGAAATGTCTGTCCTCTTTGTAGAACAATACACATGTAAAAACAAACAGAGGGTCAGCGGGCGCAGTGGCTCGCTCACTCCTGTAATCCCAGCACTTTGGGAGGCTGAGGCGGGCGGATCACTTGAGGTCAGGAGTTTGACACCAACACGGTGAAACCCCATCTCTACTAAAAATACAAAATTTAGCTGGGTATGGTGGCTGGCACCTGTAATCCCAGCTACTCGGGAGGCTGAGGCAGGAGACCTGCTTGAACCTGAGAGGCAGAGGTTGCAGTGAGCTGAGATTGCACCACTGCACTCTGTTTTGAGATGGAGTCTTGCTCCATCTCAAAACTAACAAAATAGGCCAGGCGCGGTGGCTCATGCCTGTAATCCCAGCACTTTGAGAGGCCGAGGTGGGCTGATGACCTGAGGCCAGGAGTTTGAGACCAGCCTGACCAACGTGGAGAAACCCTGTCTCTACTAAAAATACAAAAAATTAGCTGGGCGGGTTGGCACATGCCTGTAATTCCAGCTACTCAGGAGGCTGAGGCAGGAGAATCACTTGAACTCGGGAGGCAAAGGTTACAGTAAGCTGAGATCAAACCATTGCACTCCAGCCTGGGCAACAAGAGCAAAACTCTGCCTCAAATAAAAAATAATAATAATAATACATATATATATATATTTGAGAAATATATATATCTCAACAAAGGCCAGAGTGTGACCCAAGTATGCACTGACCCATGGTAAAATGTGGAAGTAAATGCATTCAAATAAATCCCCTGCTCACCCACTTCTTTTCTTTTTTCTTTTTGGCTGTGGCTTTCCTAAAATAAAATGCAGAAAAAATTCCAGTTGCTGATAGCTTCCATTTAGCTGGGCCCTGATTGACTCAGTGGAAGGTGGTGTTATTTAAACAGAGCTCAAAGCCCAAAGCAAGTAGAACAGGATGACTGTTGCCCTTTTAAATGTTGCTTTAATCCTGTTTCATGCAGGTTGCTCTATCAGCGTCCTCCAAGTCCTCATTCAGCCCCCATCTGGAGTTGGCCCAGCCTGTGTCCCTAGTTAATACTGTGTGATCTCAAACCAGCTTTCCAGTTTTGAGAGTTCTGAAAGTGATGGCTTAGGCCGGGTGCAGTGATTCACGCCTGTAATCCCAGCACTTTGGGAGACCAAGGTGGGCGGATCACAAGGTCAGGAGATCGAGACCATCCTGGCCAACATGATGAAACCCCGTCTCTACTGAAAAAAAAAAATGCAAAAATTATCTCGGCATGGTAGCAGATGCCTGGAGTCCCAGATATTCGGGAGGCTGCGGCAGGACAATCGCTTGAACCTGGGAGGCATGCAGTGAACCGAGATTGCACCCTACACTCCATCCTGGTGATAGAGGAAGACTCCATCTCAAAAAAAAAAAAAAAAAGTCATGGCTTAAGTCCTGTCCACTCATCTCTGCCATCGGGTCCTCCATCCTCCTGTCCCCCGGCAACACAGAGCGCACGCACACACATACACATACACATACACACACACACACACACACACACACACACACCACGAATCACCTCCACTTCCCAGCGCCTCTAACTCTACAACACTGCCCTCCCAGGCACCGACCTGGGAGGTTGCTCCTTGACAGGCAAACAGCACCGTGGGCACAAACAGCACCAGCTGCCTGTGTTCTGGACCAAACTGAGGATCAGGCTGCGTATTCTTGTGGCTCAACAACAAGCAGCAGATGAACTGGTAGAGGGAGTTTTTATTTCTGTAAGCGCGTACAGGGAGACGACCTGGAAAATACCACCAGATCAACTCAAAATTACAAAGTTTTCCAGAGCTTATATACCTTCTGAGCTACATGTCTACGTGTAAGTGTGCATTCATCTAAAATAAGTAATTGGCTGGGCGTGGTGGCTCACACCTGTAATCCTAGCACTTTGGGAAGCTGAGGCGGGCAGATCACCTGAGGTCAGGAATTCGAGACCAGCCTGGCCAACATGGCAAAACTCCAGCTCTACTAAAAATACAAATATTAGCAGGCATGGTCTGGGTGCCCGTAATTTCAGCTACTCGGGGGGTTCAAGCAGGAGAATTGCTTGAACCTGGGAGGCAAAGTTTGCAGTGAGCCGAGATTGCACCACTGCACTCCAGCCTGGGCAACAGAGTGAGACTCCATCTCAAAATAAATAAATTAAATAAACGATTAACTTCTTTTAATCTATAACTAAGATCCAAGTCTTGAAGACCTTCCTCTGGAGCCTCAGCAAATTTACTTAATCTAAATGGGTCCAGGTGCGGGGTGATTACCCTTATCTTGTCACCTGCTAAATCATGGAGGTTCAGGGAGTTCCTTTAGACCCCCCAATAAAACGTGTTTAATCCTAAATGGGTCCTGTTAAGAATTCCTTTGTTATCTTGTCATGTTTTAAGGCCCAGGAAGAGCCTGGGTAAAACTCTGGGTGGGCTTTTGTTACACTCCAGCCTTTGTATAGGGCACCGCCTCTCTCAGCTTTCTTTTTTTTTCTTTTTTTTTGAGAAGGAGTCTTGCTCTGTCACCCAGGCTGGAGTGCACTGGCATGATCTCAACTGACTGCAAACTCTGCCTCACAGGTTCAAGCAATTCTCTGCCTCAGCTTCCCAAATAGCTGGGATTACAGGCATCCACCACCATGCCTGGATAATTTTTGTATTTTTAGTAGAGACAGGGTTTCCCCATATTGGTCAGGCTGGTCTCAAACTCCTAACTTTGGGTGATCCGCCTGCCTCGGCCTCCCAAAGTGCTGGGATTACAGGCATGAGCCACTGTGCCTGGCCTCTCTCAGCTTTTAATATTTAACTTAACCACTCATTCAGTGCTATGACAGCTGTTATGGAGGCCTGTATTAGTGAGACCTGGCCTGCCACACATGGGCTTGGGCACTAGACCACCAGGGTTCCAATCCTGGCTCTAACCTCTGAGAGCTCTGTGGTCTTCCCTAAGCTACTTAACTCTGTGACACCTCCGTCTCCTCTTCTCCAAAATGGGAATGCCAACAGGAGCCACCTCCTAAGATCCTGAAAACATCAGGTGAGGGTGGTACATACCAAGTGCCTGAAACGTACACCATGCTCAAAAATGGGTGACAGCAGCTGGGTACAGTGGCTCATGCCTGTAATCCCAGCACTTTGAGAGGCTGAGGCGGGTAGATCACCTGGGGTCAGGAGTTTGAGACCAGCCTGGCCAACATGGTGAAACCCTGTAATCCCAGGTACTTGGGAGGCTGAGGCAAGAGAATCACTTGAACCCAGGAGTCAGAGATTGCAGTGAGCTGGGATAGTCCACTGCACTCCAAACCTGGGCAATAGAACCGGACTCTGTCTCAAAAAAAAAAAGTGGGACAGCTGTTACCATGTCAGTCTTCCTTGTATTTGAAACAACAGTTCTATCACCAAGAGCCAAACTGTGAAATTCCCCCTCTGACCACAACTTTCTCTCACTCCTGAGGGCACTACTTTTTGTCTTTGCAGGGATCTCCTAAGACTCACATTCCCCAGATGAACCTTTATCATGCTCAAGTTAAACACATGCTATTTCCACAGAGAATCCAACATCCCCCACCCCAGCCAGGTAGAAACCCACCATTTCAAGAAGAGGAGGCTGGGTGCAGTGGCTCACGCCTATAATCCCAGCACTTTGGCAGAGGTGGGCAGATCACTTGAGGTCAGGCTTTCAAGACCAGCCTAGCCAACATGGTGAAACCGTGTCTCTACTAAAAATACAAACATTAGCAGGGTGTGGTGGCGCATGCCCGTCATCCCAGCTACTCAGCAGGCTGAGGGAAGAGGATGGCTTGAACCTAGGAGGCGGAGGTTGCAGTAAGCCAAGATCACATCACTACATTCCAGCCTGGGTGACAGTGACACTCCGTCTCAAAGAAAAAAAAAAGAGGAGAGAAAATGTCACAGTGTTGAAAGGGGGAAATGAGGTAACTGCAGGAGAGTGTTGTCATAGCAGGGAGCGTCTTGATGGGGGCTTCTGTTCAACTTTCCTCTCTGTAGATCCATTTACACAGCTCTGGGCCCTTGTCACCCACTGTCTTCCTCCCTGGAGGGAAGCATGGTAGCTACTCAACCTGGAATGTACAGGAAGGCCACCTGGGGAGGTCTCACGTTGTACACAGGACACAAGGATTCAGATTTCAGTGGGACCTGAACATGAATTTCACAGAGAAAAAGCACAGCTCTACTGGGGTTCAGCAAACTACAACCCAAGGGCCAAATCTGGCCATGGCCTGCTTTTGTTACTAAAGTGTGGAGTCTTAATTAGGGAGAGTCAGGTTGGCAGAAACGAGGGAAAGCATAAACACAAAGCAGATAAGTTATAAATGTGCCTCTGTTCACGGCCCAGAACACTTAGCCCTCCTTCACAAATAATAACACTTTTTTTTTTTTGAGACAGAATCTCGCTCTGTTCTCCAGGCTGGAGTACAGTGGTGTGATCTCGACTCACTGCAGCCTCCGCCTCCCGGATTCAAGTGATTCTCCTGCCTCAGCGTCCCATGTAGCTGGGATTACAGGTGCGCGCCACCACACCTGGCTCATTTTTGTATTTTAGTAGAGACAGGGTTTCATCATGCTGGCTAGGCTGGTCTCAAACTCCTGACCTCAGGTGATCCGCTCACCTCGGCCTCTCAAAGTGCTAGGATTACAGGTGTGAGCCACCGCACCTGGCCAAATAACACAGTCTTCCTGCGCCCAGCCGTCATCAGACTCTCAGCTGATACAAAACTCGCAAGTGAACTCACTGCAAACCGTGGCATCGTCAGTAGCGCACAAAGCCCTCTTCAGCACACAGCATGAGCACCATCCTAGAAAAACCCCAGCAAGCTTCTGTTTCTTGGCAGTCAGCTCCTCTCTTGCTGGCCTGCCTGCTGCTCCTTTGAAATGTACTTCCACACTTTCTCTAATAATTCTGCCTGTCTTTACCTCTAACTGTCTTGGTAAATTCTTCCTAACCCTGTGCCACCAGCCCCAGTTAGTTGCTGCTTCCTTGTGACATAAAGTTTTGTTGGTTGTGTTTTTGTTTGTTTGTTTTGAAGACAGGGTCTCGCTCTGTCACCCAGGCTGGAGTGCAGTGGCACGATCTCAGCTTACTGCAATCTCTGCCTCTCAATTCAAGCAATTCTCCAGCCTCAGCCTCTTGAGTAGCTGACAGGCACACCACCACGCCTGGCTAATTTTTGTATTTTTAGTAGAGACAGGGTTTCACCACATTGGCCAGGCTTGTCTCAAACTACTAACTTTGTAATCTGCTGACCTCGGCCTCCCAAAGTACTGGGATTACAGGCATGAGTCACTACACTCAGCCTGGCAAATGTTTTTTAACAGGCTTAAAAAGTGCCACTCTCAGTAAATTCTCTCCTGGATGAGGGAAAGCACCCAGAAAGGGAAGGAGATTCTCAACAGAGTGCAGATTTTCCCCATAAGAAACAGCTTTGCAGGGCTCTTTCAAAATATGTCAAAACAAAGAAAATGTGTTGACAAAAACAGTCAAACTGTAAAATATTTGAAGAGATTTACTCTGAGCCAAATATGACTGACCACAGCCCATGACACAGCCCTCAGGAGATTCTGAGAACATGTGTCCAAGGTGGTTAGGGTACAGCCTGGTTTTATACATTTTGGGGGAGATATGAGACATCAAATACATTCAACATGTACATTGGGGCTGGGTGTAGTGATTCACACCTGTAATCTCAGCACTTTGGGAGGCTGAGGCCGGTGGATCACCTGATGTCAGGAGTTCGAGACTAGCCTAGTCAACATGGCAAAAGCCTATCTCTAATACAATACAAAAAAAAAAAGCCAGGTGTGCTGGCAAATGCCTGTAATCCCAGCTACTTGAGAGGCTGAGGCAGGAGGCTTGAACCCAGGAGGTGGAGGTTGCAGTGAACCAAGATTTTGCCACTGCACTCCAGCCTGGGTGACAGAATGAGCCTCTGTCTCAAAAAAAAAAAAAAGGTATAGTGGTACAATGGTTCAAAAAGGCAGGACAATTCAAAGCAGGGCAGGAGGAGGAGGCTGATTGGTGGGAACCTTCTAGTCTATAGGTAAATTTTATGATTGACAATTGGTTGGGTTTATCTAAAAGGCTGGGATCAAGAGAAAGGAAATGTTCAGATGAAGATAAAAGATTGTGGAGACCCAGGTTCTTTTGAAGTCTCATAGTGGCTGCCCTTAGAGACAGTGGATGACAAATGTTTCCTATTCAGACCTTTAAAAGGTGCTAGACTCTGAGTTAATCTCTTCAGGATGTGAAGGGCCTGGAAGGAAAAAGATCTAGCTATGTTAATAGAGATTCTTTTTTTTTCTTTTTCTTTGAGACGGAGTCTTGCTCTGTCACCCAGGCTGGAATGCAGTGGCGTGATCTCAGCTCACTGCAAACTCCACCTCCCGGGTTCAAGCAATTCTTCTGCCTCAGCCTCCCGAGTATCTGGGATTACAGGCACATGCCACCACATCCAGCTAATTTTTGTATTTTTAGTAGAGATGGGGTTTCACAATGTTGGTCAGGCTGGTCTCGAACTCCTGAACTAGTGATCCGCCCACCTTGGCCTCCCAAAGTGCTGGGATTACAGGCATGAGCCACTGTGTCTGGCCAAGATTCTTTACAGATGTAAATATTCCCCCACAAAGAAGGCTGTACAGCATCATTTCAAAATATGGCAAAGAAACATGTCTTGGGGCAAAATATTTTGATTTTCTTCTTTGTCATTGTAAGCTGACCTAAAGGATGGAGGGGCAGACCCAGGGTCGGGTTTATCAAGTCTATTTCAATCTGCCAGGCTGGCTGCCTCACCACAAGCAGTGAAGGCAGCAGCGTGGCTTACAGACTATGGGGGTTATATAGGGTGTTTGCAGGTAGCACAGTGCTATTCTAAGAAAAAGCACAACTTGGTTCTAAGGGGCTGACATTCTGCTTAACTGAGTCACCATCCTAGGTTCAAGAGCTGGGTGCGACCACATCCTGGAACCTACCTGCTTACAAGACTTGAGGCTGTTTTTGTTATGAGGTTGGCTTAGCAGGGGAGAACGGGGAGGCAGTCTATGGGCTTGCCTTTCTGTGACCTTAACAGTCATGTAATGTTACACCAGAATCAGGTTGGAAAGTTAGTCATGATATACAGGGTTAAATAAAACTCACCTTATGGGCAGCTTTGTTAAGGCCTGAAATAAGGCAAGTAATTATATGGTTACAGGATGCTCAGCCTGGATCTGTGGGCTGGTATTCCTAGGCTGGCTTTTCCCGGGAGATGATGGTGGCTCCTACGGGCTTAGTAGGATCTTACCAATGAAGATTGTTGGCAGGTGCCTGGGCTGCAAGCCACACTCTTTCCTACTGTTTTGGAAGGAGGGTAGAAAAGAAGATAATATAGAGATTATGCCAAGTGAGTTTATAAGACTGGGTAAGATATTTAAATTCTTTGATGTAAGTGTCTGGATTGAAGAAGGACCTGAGGTGCTTTTTGATTTGGGACAGATCGGATAGACAGAAGGGGACATGAACGTGGACAATGCCTTCCATCCCCGCCACCTCTCGAAGGAGAATGCCAGTCCGAGAGTGGGTGTGGGGTGGAGATGGAGAGGAGTCAAAGTCGGAAGTAGGGGGATTGGAGAGGGGAGGGGACAGGCGAGAGCTGGAGCTGGGGGTAAGGCAGAGGCTCAGGGTGTCCTGGCGCAGGCCTGGGGCACTGGCAGAGCGGAGGGAGTCAGCCGGTTAAAAGAGGGCGCATCGTCCGCCGGGGCCGTGGGAGGGGTCGAGCTGGGTTCTGAGTGGGCGAGGAGGATCTGGAAACTGTAGCAGGACTGACAGAGAGAGGAGTTGTAGAGGGTAAAGAAAGCCTGAACGTAGGGAACCTCAGACCATTCACCACTGCGGTGGCAGAAACTGTTAAGGTCCCAGAGAATGCTGACATTGAAAGTACCATTTTTGGGCCACTGAGAGCCATTATCTCATTTATATTGGGGCCAGGCCATATTACAGTAGAAAATTAATCTTTTGGGCCTGACTTCAGATCGGAGACCAAGGGTGCCCAGATTCCAGAGGAGGTACCCTAAGGGGGTAGTTTTAGATAGAACAGACTGGATCCCATGGCAAATGTCTGGAAGAGGTGGAGGCTGCCGAGGAGAAGGAAGACAGGAGAAAGTGTCGTCTGCCCTGTTTCCTTTACCTAAGACAGTGAATTCAGAACAGTTGCTGTTGAATTATGCATCCCCAAGAAGACAGGACTGAGGCCCCTGGGGCTGGAAGGATGTCCTCAGCCCAGCGCTGGGACTTTCGGATAGAAAACAGACGGTCGAGGAACCCGGACGGAGGCAAACCTCTATCCAACTTACCGGCCAGGGGGTGATGATTTGGATGGCGATAACTGCAGTTGGAGGTCTGGGGTTTCCCTCCTGGGTCTGGAAAGGGGTTCGGGATGGGGGGGCTAGCCTCGGGAGCAGGGAGAGAGAGAGAGAAAGAGCAGCCAGCACCTACTCCCATCCCAGGTTTCAGCACCAAAATGTAAGGCTGATGGGGCAGACACAGCGTCAGTTTTAGAAAGTTTATTTCAACCTGCCGGACCATAGGCAGTGAAGGCGGCAGCGTGGCTTACAGACTATGGGGGTTATATAGGGGGTTTGCAGGTAGCCAGGTGCTATTCTAAGAAAAAACTGCAACCTGCTTCTCAGGGGCTAACATTCTGCTTAATTGGGTCAACATCCTGGCTGGAGAGCTGGGTGTGATCCTGGAACCTAGGTGCCCTGTTTACAAGGCTTGAGGCTGTTTTTGTTATGAGCTTGGCTTAGCTCATAACAAAAATGGGGAGAATGGGGAGAATGTCTCTGTTTTAATATTAATGCTGGCCAGCTGTGCCTGGATTCCAAAGGCAGGAAGGTAGAATGAGGCATGTCCGACCCCCACCGCTTCCCATCACGGCCTGAACTAGTTCTTCAGGTTAACTTTAGAATGCCCTTGTCGGAGAGGAGGGGTCCATTCAGTTGGCTGGGGGCCTTAGACTTTTATTTTTTGTTTGCAGGCTTCTGGGAGATAAAGTACCTACCATGCCAGATCAGAGAGAGTCCTTCATTGGCTGTGACTCATATCACTCTACTTATTGCTTGACTCATTCACAGTCAACATTTTTGAGAATGGAAGAAACAGGAAAAAACCTTGACCAGCAATGCTCTTTTTGGACATCCTTTGTCAGACAAATGTTTTTCCCCAACTGTTAAAAATAAGTAGGGTGTTGCTATTTATTTATTTGGCCATGATACCCACTTACACTCAGGTGGCTTCTCTGCTACTGACATAGGAGTTAAGAAGAAATTACTTAGGCAAATAGTGAGGGTACTGGAGTACTCCATAACATTTTCCTTTTAATGAAAAGCAGCCCCCAAATTATTTTCTTTTCTAACAAAGAGCAGCCTGTAAAATCCAGCTGCAGACATACACAAGCAAGCTGGAAGCTTGCAGGGTGAATGCCAGCAGTTGTGCCAATAGGAAAAGGCTGCCTGGGACCAGGCACGTCCAATATGGAGTCTCCGTCTTCCCTTCTTTTTGCTAGCCATGTGTACAGTAAGGAGCAGACAACATGGCACTGGCTAAGTGGAAAGCCCATTTGCATAGTAAGGTTAGGGTGGGGTGGCCAGCCTTCCCCAAGTGCTATGTGAACATCACACCTGATCCAACCAATCTGTGGGCCCTACGTAAATCAGACACCACCTCCTCATACCTGCCTATACAATCTGCTGCGGTCCACCACAGGCTGGATTTTCCCTTCGGAAGTCGTTCTCTCTCACTAGGGACAAAGCTGTTCTCCTTTCTCTTTCTTTTGCCTATTAAACCTCCACTCGTAAACTCATTCCTCATGTGTGTCCAGGTCCTTAATCTTCTTGGCGCGAGTCAACAAACCCCAAGTATTTACCACAGAAAATACCACTTCACTAGCAGTGGCATCCCACCATGAAGATGCTGGGTGCAAGAGACCGCCAAGTGCCAGAGGAGGCAGTTAAGATGATGTTTGCCCAGGAAGAAGTACATTCTCAGCCACTTCTCCATCACTAGTTCTGCCATACCTCCTGGGAGTTAGAAAATGCAGGACGTGCAGCCCCACCTCCAGACCTCCTGAGCTACACTCTGCAGTTTAACAAGACTCTCAAGTGACTCTTCTGTGTGTGACCATTGAAGAGCTCTCCTCTCTTCCATTTTCAGGATCAAGTCAGTTTCAGCAACAAAGCAGAAAGGACTTAAGAAACCTCAGCCTAAAAAAGCAAACCTAGAAAAAAGCATTCCTAGAAACCCGTCAGGAATGCTGTGGGGCCTGCATTGACCCAGGGGATGAACCATCTGGGCTGATCTGATTTTTCTTTTCTAGAGTGACCCGGATACAATGTTAGCTCCATCATCCTTCTGAAACTGGCTTCTTAATTCAAAAGACAGCACATCGTCTTACTCCCCTCACATCTGAGCCGGGAGATCAGGGTTTGGGACTGTTGGGATGTCTAAGCAGAGGCTGATGGCTAAGTGCTCAGTTTCCATTGAAAGGTCAGCACAATAGAGGTTTATGTGTGGAAGTAAATAAAAGACCAAACTTCCCTCTGGTTGCCGCAGTTTTTTCCTCTTGTTTCTGTTCTTTATTTCTTTTTAAAGAGACATACCCAGCAGGGTGCGGTGACTCCTGCCTGTAATTCCAGCACTTTGGGAGGCCGAGGTGGGTGGATCACTTGAGGCCAGGAGTTAAAGACCAACCTGGGCAACATGATGAAACCCTGTCTCTACTCAAAATACAAAAATTAGCCGGGCATGGTGGCATGTGCCTATAATCCTGGCTACCTGAGAGGCTGAGGCAGGAGAATTGCTTGGGAGTTATAGTGAGCCGAGATCGCACGACTGCATTCCAACCTGGGAGACAGCAAGACTCTGTCTAAAAATAAATAAATAAATAAATAAAGAGACATACTGACTCTAGAGTCTGAGTATGCTCGGCATCAAATGAAAGCGTGAGCCCCAGGGACAAGTTGGGGAGGCCTCTGGATGCAAGGCCCTGCGTGCAGATTCTCACCCTTCACCCTCCACCTCTGGGCCCTGCTTGGCTTGTAGTGGCTCATTCTAATCTCTACCACATTTTCAGGCACTTGTTATAAAAACACTTCACTTCTCTGGTACCAACTTCTGACTTGGCCCATTTTGTGCTGCTGTTACAGAATATCATAGACCAAGTAATTTACATATCAATAGAAATTTATCTTTTACCCAGGCATGGTGGCTCACGTCTGTAATCCCAGCACTTTGGGAGGCCAAGGTGGGAGGATCACTTGAGCTCAGGAGTTTGAGACCAGCCTGGGAAACACGGAGACTCTGTCTCTACAAAACAAAAAAATAAACCTAGCTGGGCATGGTGGCATGCACCTATGATCCAAGCTATGTGGGAGGCTGAGGTGGGAGGATTGCTTGGGCCCAGGAGATTGAGGCTTCAGTGAGCTGTGATCACACCACTGCATTCCAGCCTGGGTGTCAGAGTGAGACCCTCTCTCAAAAAAAGAAAAACAAAAAACAAATGTATTTTTCATTGTTCTGAAGGCTGGGAAGTCCAAGATCAATGCACCAGCACATTTGGTGTCTGGTGAGGGTCTGGTCTCTGCTCCCAAGATGATGCATTGAATGCTGCACCCCCTTGGGAGGGGAGAACACTGTCCTTATACGGCAGAAGACTACCAACCCCTTTATAAAGGTATGAAACCCACTCATGAGGCATAGCCCTCACGGCTGAATCATTACTTAAAGGTCCTAGCTCTTAATACTGTTACAACGGCAATCAAATCTCAGCGTGCACTTTACAGGGGACAAACATTAAAACCGGAGCAGTGGCAATTCTTGGCATTGCCTGGCTCGTAGCCCCATCATTCCAATCCCTGCCTCTCCCTGCGTCTCTGTCTTCACATGTCCTTATAGAGACCCCCGTCATACTGGATTAGAGGCCAGCCCTACTCCACTATGACCTCATATTAACTAATTACACTCGCAAAGACCCTAGTTCCAAGTAAGGTTCCATTTGTGAGGGGATTAGGATGTCAACATAACATTTTGGGAAGACCCAGCTCCACCCATAATGTCTGCCTTAGGACAAACAAGCCCAAAGAAAATAAGTGAGGTAGGGAGAGGACATTGTGCTAGTTTACAGATGAGGACACGGGCTCAGAAAGATGACATGAGCTGCCCGGAGTGGGAGTAAAGAAGCAATGATATATGCAGGTGGTGCACAGGGCGAGGGCGCTCGGCTGAGGTGGGGTGGAGTGCAACTGCAGAAATCTGCCCGTGCTCCACTCCCCAGATAGGTACCCTGGTAGGGATCTGTGTCTGTCTGAGAGGGGGCCACCTGTCCTAGTTTTCAGGACAGTATCCTGTGGGCTAGCAGCTGCTCTGAGTGGCAGAATCAGCAAGAGGTCCTGGGTCCCCACTCACTCTCAGCCCAGGGTTTCCAGGCTGCCCCTGGAACCCTCAGATTAGCAGGCTTAACCACAGAGAGCTAACAAGACAGGCGACGTGGGACAGTGGCCTCTGAACTCCATTCTCCACTCAGAGGACCCAAGGCTCCCTGGAGAAATGGCAGATTCCAGGTACAAATGAAGAAATCTACATGATGGGGAGGGGACATCAGAACATCCCACATAGCGAAGAAACTGCCAGATGTCACGAGAGTCAGGTTTAGGAAGATTCAGAAGGCAACTGGAAAAGGAGAGGCTCCCACAGGCCAACAGTGGGACAATCTGAGTAGCAATAAGAATGTCTGCATCCATGAGTTTATGTTATACTTTTTTTTTTTTTTTGAGACAGAATCTCATTCTATTGTCCAGACTGGAGTGCAGTGGCATGATCTTGGCTCACTGCAACCTCCGCCTCCCAGGTTCAAGTGATTCGCCTGCCTCAGCCTCCCGAGTAGCTGGGATTACAGGCATGCACCACCACGCCTGGCTAATTTTTACATTTTTAGTAGAGATGGGGTTTCACCATCTTGGCTAGGCTGGTCTCGAACTCCTGACCTTGGGAGATCTGCCCACCTGGACCTCCCCAAGTGCTGGGATTACAGGTGTGAGCCACTGCACCTGGCCTATTCGACACTTTTAAAAAACCCTGACTGATCACCTCATGGAGGATGCAGGGGATCTAACACGCTGCCTTTGAAAACTGAGCAGCGGAGGACGAGTTTCAAGCACACGTTGTGCCTTTTCTCTACAAAGTATACCTTGCAAGGATGACGCATTCCACGAGGGGAGTTTCTTCTGCTGCATCATTTCAGCTCACAGATGAAGACAGTATGATAGAGTCAGAACGGCGCCGCATGCCACTATCCCTGAAGCATTCAAGGATGAAAGACTAGCACCAAGGGTTCCCTGAGAGACAGCCAGGCACTGGGAGCCTCCGGATGGAAGAACACACCCCCTCCTCTGAAGACCCCATGCCGAGAACAATCACATCTGAATCGCATCAAGCCTGTAGCTCTCACTGCTCATTTACAAGAAATACAGACAACAAGGGAAATAGGAAAGGGTGCAACAGGATGTAATCAGCAAGCTTCACAGTACAATTCACCTGCAAGGCAAAAAAGTAAAACATTTAAAAGATGGGTCGGGCCTGGTGGCTCATGCCTGTAATCCCAGAACTTTGGGAGGCTGAGCTAGGAGGATTGCTGGAGCCCAGGAGTTTGAGACCACCCTGGGCAACACGGTGAAACGTCATCTCTACAAAAACATAATAATACAAAAAGTAGCCAGGCGTAGTGGTGCATGCCTGTAGTCTCAGCTACTCAGGAGGCTGAGGTGGGAGGATCGCTAAAGCCCAGGAGTTTAAGGCTGAAGTGAGCTGTGATTATGCCACTTGCACTCCAGCCTGGGCAACAGAGCAAGACCCTGTCTCAGAAAAAGAACAATTTAAAAGATAAGAGAGAGAGAGACAGAGGAGAGGGTGAGAAACCTATATAGTAAAAGGAAGCTTACATAGCAACCAACTACAATATTGCAATGTGTGGATGTTATTTCAATTATGGCTCAAATGAGTAAGTTGTCAAAAATAAAGCGATGAGCCAATCAAGGATAGGGACACTGGCTGGATATTTCATGCCATTTGGGTATTGTCAATTATTTTAAAGTTTCAAAAACTGGAGGCCGAGCATGGTAGCTCATGAACCTTGGGAGACTGAGGCCGGAGGGTGGCGTGAGCCCATGAATTCGAGACCAGCCTGGGCAACATAGTGAGAGCTTATCTCCACAAAAAATCAAAAAATTAGCCAGGCGTGGTGCCATGCACCTGTGGTCTCAGCTACTCAGGAGACTGAAGTCGGAGGCTCACGAGTAGGGGAGGTCGAGGCTGTAACCTCATCATGCCACTGATCTCCAGCCTGGGTGACAGAACAGGGAAAAAAAAGACTGTAAGTTAAGAAAATTCTATTGTGGTTTTGTTTTAAAAATGATTCTTGTCAAAAATTAGCCAAGCGTGGTGGTGCACACCAGTAATCCCAACTACCTGGGAGGCTGAGGCATAAGAATCACTTGAACCTGGGTGGCAGAGGTTGCAGTGAGGCAAGATCGCACCACTGCACTCCAACCTCGACAACAGAGTGACAGACCCTGTCTCGAAAAAAAAAAAAATCATTCTTGTCTCTTAGGGATATCAAAGTATGTATATTTGAACTGATATGATGTGGTATCTGTGGTTTGCTTCAAAATGATCAGGGGAAGGGGAAAAGCTGGGATAGAAATGAAAAATGAGGCTCAAGTCTGTAATCCCAGTCCTTGGAGAGGCCGCAGTGGGCAGATCGCCTGAGGTCAGGAGTTCGAGACCAGCCTGACCAACATGGAGAAACCCCGTCTCTACTAAAGATACAAAATTAGCCAGGCGTGGTGGCGGGTGCCTGTAATCCCAGCTACTCGAGAGACAGAGGCAAGAGAATTGCTTGAACCCGGGAGGTAGAGGTTGTGGTGAACTGAGATCCCACCATTGCACTCCAGCCTGGGCAACAAGAGCAAAACTCCATCTCAAAAAAAAAAAGAAAAATGACTGGTCATTGAAACAGGGTGATAGGAACATGGGATTCATTTTATTATTCTATTTTGTATATGTTTGGAACTCTCTATAGTAAATGTTTTTTTCTTTAAGTAATCAGGGAAGCAAACTACTTCCTTTCAAATTACAGTTCTGCCATTTACTGTGTGACCTTGAGCAAGTGAGTCAACCTTTCTGGGCCTATTTCCTCACCTGCAAAATGGAGACAATCACATCTACCTAACATCAAGGCCTGGAGCACAGTGGACACTCTGCAGATACCCATGCATTAGTTCCTTCTTTGGGATGGGACCTGTGGTAGCCAGACTCTGAGGTGGCCACCCATGATCCTGACTGCCTGGTGCTCAGACCCTTGTGCAGTCACTTCTCACAGTGAAGCAGGGGTGGTCACCAGAGTGGCCAACAGAACATATCAGAAGTGACTGTATGTCACTTTTGAGATTAGGTTATCAAAGATGTGGCAGCTTCTGTCTTGATCACTCTCTCCCTCACTCTCCCTAGGGCAAGCCAGCTACCATGTTGGGAGCAGCTCTCTGTTGGGAGGCCCACATAGCAAGGAACTGAGGCCTCCAGCCAACAGCCATGGGAGGACACCATCTTGGACACTGCTCCTGCCCCAGTCACGCCTTCGGATGACTGCAGCTCTGGCAACCTCTTGACTACAACCTCTGGAGACCCTAAGCCAGAGCCACTCAGCTGAGCTGCTCTAATTCCTGAACTTCGGGCACAGTGTGAGATAATAAATGTTTGTTGGGAGAGAGATCCAAGATGGCCGACTACTAGCAGCTCAGGATTGTAGCTCCCAGAGAAAGCACACAGAACGAGAGGACCCCACATTTTTAGAAGAATTTTTGTTGCTTACAGACTAGGATTCCCAGCGGAGGAGCCCCACGAGTCGCCAGCGCAACTCTTGTAGCTGGCGTGGCGGTTTTGCCAGCGCTTCGGCTAGGCGGTTCTTGGTGCAGAGTAAATGGGACTAGCTTCCCTTTTGATCGACATTTGGATCTCCGGGAGGGTGAGTCGCCCATTTACATGCAGGAGGGAAGCCAGACCGGAGATCCCCCGAGTAGAAAGGCACCACGAATCTTAATGTCACAGTTTTAGCCGGCGCGATGGGTTGCTCAGATTTCGGCATTGGGAATCAACAAATTGGACGTCCATTCAGAGACCTAATTTGAAAGTAGGTAATTACAGAGACGGCCGGTGGATAAAATCACAATGACAGGAAGGAATCAGTGTAAAAAATCTGAGAATACCCAGTAGCAGAATGCTTCTCCTTCTACAGGGGATCACAGTTCTTCACCATCGAGGGAACAAGGCCTGATGGAGAATGAGTGCATTCCAATAACAGAGATGGACTTCAGAAGGTGGATGATAAGGAACTTTTTTGAGTTAAAAGAACATGTTCTAGCCCAATGCAAAGAAACTAAGAACCTTGAAAAAAGGTTTGACGAAATCCTAATGAGAATAGACAATTTAGAAACGAATATAAGGGAATTATTGG